>CAJVPK010000911.1:0-19006 GCA_910592015.1 Diversispora eburnea | reverse complement strand
GAGGGACTTGTAGATTTTACTTGAAAATTTGAATAAACATTGTCTAAATCTATGAATTTAGGAATATCAGTGGTATTTAAACTCCACGTATTATTACTTTCTGCTGGTGCTATTAAAATAGTATTGTTAGGCAGAATTATCAAAGTTCCTCGTGTATTAAAAGCTGATGGCTCTGGAAAATCTCATTCAATAAAATTATTTTCGATTTCGTTAACATAATATCCATAGACATTGGTACGACTATTCGTATTCTGAATATAAATATAGTATACATAACCTCCATAAGGAATGCTTTCTATTAACCATCCTGTAGTAGCATTTTGGGGTAATTCGGGTGCGGTTATATTTAATGGAACGATTTCCGTAATAGAGCCAGATGATAAGAAATTAAGTTTCACATAATAATTAACATTGTTCTGTGTGATGGTGAGTATACAAACTTGTCCAATATCAGTACTTGAAATACCACAAGTTGCATCAGATATTGTAATATTATCTAAGGGTAATTGATAAATCATTTTTGGTGTACTAAATTGTTTATCATGGTATCCTTTTGTTAAAACATACACCGCCGCACGAATTTCCAAAGGATTATTTTTATCGGAATTAGTGGAGTTTGTGGAATTTCCCATAATTATGCTATAACCCTCGTCAATAGTACCCACGACAGTAGCTATTACATGTAAATATTTCCTTCGAATAACTTTATTAAATTGAATGTATCGCCTCTAAAAAATAAAAAAAAAACTAAAATTAAAATTGTAAAATTTTAAAATTTTATAATATCAAACGTATGTCATAGTATAAAAAACTCACATCTTATATTGTTGCCACTCGATATAAGTTTCATTCCAAGTCATCCTAATAAAACCCTTTTCTGGATTAACGTTAGTCACTGAACCATGAATAATTTTCGATGTATGTCTTCGGGAAATTTACTTTACTTCACAGTTTAGAATATATTTGAATAAAAGTAATAATAATTGTCATTGTTATTAAGTTAATATGATGTACATGATGTGATCATGATAAAAATAATTACTCATATAAAGTGCCATTCTAATGGATAATACGTCCCCATTCTTCATAAGTTGTAATATCATCCGGATTTGAAGTATTAAAGTATGTAACAAGTAAGTAACTCTTTTGAAGCTCATATATATTTACAAAGTTCACGATATAACCACTAGAACTTAGAGTAATGCGCCAGTTGAATTCTGGAATCTCTAAGTCTTTGTCTATTTCACTGAAAGTTCCATTGTAATGAATAATGCGTAAAGATAATACTGGTCTTATCCGCACTTCATCAGAAGAAGATGTTTTATTAGGATTCCTATTAATAATTCGAATAACCACTGTCTCATTTAAGTATTTTAGGTAATTTCATATTCGTGGGGTTGTTTCGAATGGATTCGTTTCATTATGTGTAAAAATTCCAGAACCTAATACCGAAGACATCAGAAAAAAAATTGTTATCCACGTTATTAGCAAAACCATCAAATTTAAACTTGATCGTATCATTACGATGAAATGGAATAATGAAATAATAGATATATAGAAGTTTTGATTTATTTAAAAATAATGAGCGGCGGAAATAGGTACTTTTATATAATTGATATGAGAAAATAATTTGTTACACTAAGTTGTTTTTTTTCAACACATTCTCGACGTGGTAACTGAGCTGCGCGGGAATACAATTATTATTATTAAATGTATTTATTAAAATATTTCGCTCATTATATTAACTTACTCTCATTCGACTAATAGGCTCAAATATATAAATTCTTTTGACATTAAATTAATAATAATATCTTTACGCAAAATGAACAAGTGCTAGATTATAAGATAGTAATACAGTATATATGTAATTGTATATATGCAACGACGTAAATCATCTAAAAAAAAAGAATAACACCTGTCGTTCGGATTACATACTCTACATATATAAGTATATAATTATTTTGAATAACTAACAATAATTAATAAATTTTATACCTTTCTTTGTTCAAATTATCACCGATTTATTTCATATCTCATAAAATACTATCTCCATTGTCCGAGTAAATTTCCTTTTACATCATTTATATCTTTAGATATTTTAATGTTTGTACATTGTGACAAGAGATAATGCATTGTAATTCATTTAAAAACAGTTACACTACAAGTAAACAAAAAAATTGTCATCCGATGAATATGCCATATCGTTGATTGCTAAGTGCAAAATGATTTTGTACAAGTGGTGGAAATGGCAAATAGCTATAAGTTTAGATTATTTCATAAAGAGAAGAACATCAATAAAATTCAAGTTTATGAGTTTGATGGTGATTGCATTTTTATTCATCGAAATAATTAATAATAATATATAATATATAAAATCTTATGTGCTACAAAGAACTAGCTTGACTATCAGTCAGTTATTTGAAAATTGATGCATGATGATGATCATCCTTTGTTTAATCGTTTAAATATCAATATTAGCAATTTTGAAATAATGTAAAGATCGACGTATGTCAAATCTACGATCGATGGTATTAAAATTTAAAAATTACATAATTTTATATATTATTTATGTTATTTCGAACCGATAATGTCGAGTAAGAAAGGGTGATTTTTATTTTACCGAAAGTTGTTTCGTACAAAAGTCAATGCAAGCAGAATTCTTTTAAATATTTTTTTTTACGATGATAAATTTTAAAAAATCAATTATAATGTAAAACTCTCTTCGAAAATATTTTTATTATGATTATTCTAAAAATACAATATGATGAACTTGATTATTATTATTATTGTAATATAATATTTTCTAAAAATTTATGTTTATGAATGCTAAAAATGCAGATCTGATGAAAAATTTCTAATGAGGAAATGATGCACTCGATTGATTGATTGATTGTATGAAAAGTCATTTTAAACTATTAAAATTGTGAAAATTATATAGATAAAAAAAAAACTTGAATGTTAAAATTGTTTCTTTATACTTTTCTAAACATTTGAATTCTCTTAACCTTTGTATCTTTAGGTAAGGTTGAACGTTTTTGTTTGTAATAACTATCGTGTTGCACACACAATGCCCTAACATCATTTGGAAGGGTTCGATTACTGAATTCCGTTGGACGTTCAATTAATTGAGCTACCATACCCATGTCTACATGCCATTCGATATGGCAATGGAAAGCCCATACACCTGGATTATCTGCAATATATCTTATTATAATGTGACCCCCTCCAGGTACTTGAACAGTATCTCTAACGACTGGATTTACCAAATTTCTTGTTGTTAAATTATTCATATTTACTCCCGATCCTACACCAACTAAATGAAAGGCGTGACCGTGTAAATGGAATGGATGATCCGCACCCCCACGATTAAGAAGAATAATTTCAACACCCCCATAAGGAGTGTCATAACCATACGCGTTTTGAGATTCTTCGAAATCTGCAAAGCTTTCTTTTAACATTATTCTTTGATTCGTTGGATTATTGAAAATAGGTTCAAAGGAATGACCATTGATTTGGAAGAGACCGACATCATCATCATTATCGGCGAATGTGACATTAAATATAAATGTATCGGTAATATTAGTGGGAGCAGGATCTGGGTGGTATGGTCGTATAGCATCAGGATTAACATCTTGACAAATTGGGTTGGGAGGTGGAGGGCCAGGGCCAGTAGGGCGAGGGGGAGGGGGATACGTATATGGAATTGATGTGGGTTTTTTATAGTCAGCACCATAATAGTGAAGAATACCGGTAGCATTAGGATTGATTGAAGAATTAAAGTTAATAGTGGTATTGAATGGATACATTGGAATTCTAGGAGCTATACATTCTGTAAGAAGATTAGCACGGATGTAATAATTGGAAATTGGTTGATCGGCGGTAAGGATAACAGAGTAACGTTGAGCAGGGTGAATTGTCAAGACCTTCACTGTGGAAGCATTAGTTTTTTTTGTAGGAATTCCATCAACTTCAATAATTGTGAGTGGATGACTATCAACGGAAAAGGCAAAGGGTGCGTAGGCAGCAGTGTTGATAAGACGGAATCTGTATTTCTTTCCTTTTTTAACATTGTAGGTGGCAGGTCTAACATTTGGATTACAATCAGAACCTGCTGCTGGTGACGAGCAGTTATATTGACCTCGACCACTGATAACCGCAGAATCAGGGTAAGGCTATAAATTTGTATAAAATGTAAATTAGAAATTAAAAATTACAAATTACTTAAATCATATTATATAAATTACATTAATCACATAACTTAATAACTTACGTTAAAACCGTTATAACCAGGAGAAATTCTTTGAACAAGAAGTGGAGCGGAAGGAGAATGATACCAATCACTTACTGTGAGCACATATTCTTCATCACAAGATTTATAATAAGGTTCATCTTTATCATAAACGATGAGTGGACCAACCAATCCATCAACATATTGAGCCAAGAAATGAGAATGATACCAATAAGTACCCGATTGATCCAAAGTGAAATTATAGGTGAAAGAAACTCTGTTTGGAATGGGGCATTGGGTTTGGCCAGGTACACCATCATACCAATTTGTTTCACGTTGGAAGATACCATGCCAATGGACACTAGCAGGGTCACCAAATTTATTAGTTACTTTGATCACTAAGCGATCACCTTTATTAGCTTGAACGAGAGGACCTGGATATTGACCATTGACAGTCCACACAGGACGTTCGAAACCATCAGGAGAAAGTTTTCTAATTTTCAATTCAAAATGATAATAACGAGTTTTGGGAGTAGTATCCCTTAATTTAGGTAAAGGATTAAAAATATATGATCCATGAGCTCTAGGTTCAAATTCATGAGTTCCTTCCGATTCAATTGGGGTTGCAACGGCGGCCAAGAAACCACATAATGCAACACCAAGAATTGAAAATATTTTAAATTTCATTTCTCAAAGAGAGATAAAAAAAAGATTATATTTGTATATGTCTATATTTATTATTTATTAAAGAAATTTAAATTTTTATAAAGTAATTTATTTAATGAAGAGAAACTCAAAAGAAATAAACCTTTGAATCACAAAAAGGTTCGAAATTGGGTCTTTATATATTTCAGAAAAAGAATTGTTTGATTGTGTAAACATATTTTAAAGTTACTCCTTTGTGCGAAAATTTTTTTACAAAAGAAAATTGTATTGTAATAAAAATATAAATAAAATATAAATAAATTACAAATTAAGTATAAAAATAAATTAATTCGAAGCCGCTCGTTAAGATAATATTTAATTGGTTTTTTTGTTTTGTTTTCATAATTAATTTAATGAAAATTTGCTTTATATGGAACAACGATGCGAAAACAATTATTTCGGGTAATAAAAATTTTATTTTTTTTCTATAATAAATTGCATATTTATTTGCGAGATTTAAATTATTTTGCATATTTATTTGCGAGATTTTTCTTCTATTGATTTCCATGTCAGGTGTAAGTGTAACCCTATGAAAAGGATTAACAATAACTTGTTAATTAAATAAATGATTACTTCTTAGTTATAATTTTATGGATGTAGGGGTTCGCATTCCAAGTTTGATGCAAACGAAATATCATCCGGAACGAAAAATTTTTGATTATTACCTTACCTTTGATTTACAGTTTATTTTTTGATTCAAACAAATAAATCTTGTCTATGAAAATCTGTAACTTAAAAATGCATGTTCTTCTTTGAGTGCTTCCTATGAATGCTTTCGTTATGCAAAAGAATAGAAAACGCGTTTGTAATTATAACTGTAATCATGTCATATCATTGAGTCAATAAAAGTTTTTTTTTTTGTAGAAATCAATTTTATGTTTCAGACAAAATCTTCAAATAATTTCACCATTATTGCAGTGTTCTTTTTTCTCAATTGGTTCAGTTTACAACATTTATTACATGTGTAACAAATAAAATTAGGATTTGAATTAATTTAGCTATTGATATTTCATACGTTATTTCTAAAAATTGATGTGAAACATGCATACAGGAAAATTACCATATAAAGAGTACAAAAAGTAACAAAAGTGAATTATCAATGAACGATTCGATTATTTCTATGAATTTGGAAATATTCTATAAATAAACTTTATTGATTAACATAAGGAGGAACCAGGGATTTTAAACATAATATTGTCAGCTTGTTAATCATCATTGTATTTTTACAGGTTGTTTTACATTCGTGGTAAACAAATCTAATAAGTCAATTAATCAGGTGCATATGGGTTTCAATATAACAAGATTTATCCTTATAAAAGTATAATTTAATATGAGAGAGAATTTTTAAAATTCCTAAATTATTATTAATAATAAAATCTCATCGATAAATTACTTAAATTCCATATTCTCGATCATATGCTTAATATATAAATTAAATTATTAACAATATTATGCAACCATATAGTTATATCACGAGTTTTCTTAAATGATCACAAAATGAAAGACGCTAAGGATTGTTATCATCACTTAAGCTGCATGAATCACGTTAGATGTAAAATAAACAATAATAATCGTCAACTAAATTCTAAAATATTATTTAGGTTCATTATTAAAATGACAATGCTAGTTTTTTTTTTTTTTACATTCCAACAGAGTCTTACCTAACTAAAACCTTAATTAATTACATGATTACCATTTATCTGTTATCAACAATTTTAATTGTTGCGAATTTATTTTTAATTTTAATAATAAATAAATATTTATATTAATTATTAATTACATGAAAAAAATGAAACAAAATAGAAGAAAGATAAAGAAACGCCTAAATTCGTTACTACGTAAAGTTGATAAAAAATTACAACTGATTTTAATGAGTTGAGATGTGACCCTTATTCTTTATTATATTTAATTTTATGCTATCGTCCTAATAATAAATTTATTTATTTAAAACTTGCGAGCTATTTTTCTAAAAAAAAAAAAAATACCAGCATATATATAATATATATAATTACATGATGTTACGACTTCTCAAAAAAAAATAAAATAAATAGATATTCATTCATTAAGAATTAAAAATTTATTATTCTCGATATAAATTATATCTATAAAAACGTGAACAAGGAAAAGGGCGCAAAAATAATATAACACTTTACAGTATTTATTATGGTAATTCATACGTTTTTCCATGCAAATATTCAAGATTTTGATACATAGTTGGATATCTAGAAATGATATATTATTCATGCAATGCAATGCAAGTAATAGAATATTATATATATATTACACCTCTAAAACTGATTTATTTAAATGAATGAAACTTTATTATTACTATTTTTACTTATTATTTACTTATTATTTGTTACTTTAAATAGCATAAAGTATAAAATTGCTCTTTTATTGAACAATAATTTATAGTTTTATTCATCGTCCTCATCATTTATGCACGATGGAGTATATTAATTTTTCTAATTATAAAAATAAAATATTGATTTTTTAATAACTGATTGTAAATTTATCGCTCGTTAATTGATCAAATAGATAGGTTCTTCATAATTATTAAAACTAGAACTATAATTTCATTTTGTTTTATCTAAAACAAAATTATTTTTTCATGGTGAATTCATTTCTAAAATTTGAACCATGAGTGTATCTTTATTGTAAAAATAAAATAAAGCATAATTTTCCATTAAGAATCGAATTTTAGGTATTACCTTTTAAATGAAATATGAAATTAAAGGATAAAATCTTCGAAAATTTCATATGTTTCTTAGTTTTAGAAATAATATTTGTATTGACATGCTTATGACAAATACCTCAAAATATTTTGGAGAAAATCCATCCTTACTTCCTTGAAACTCATATGGATTATCTATTAAAGATAACTTGTTGGCTAATTTTCAATCCTTGATGAAATCATTGCTACATATTTTTCATTGAAAATAATAAATATTTGATATTCTTAATAAATATTTTTATTTATTCGCAATACAAAATACATTGATGTGATTATTCCCTGAGGTTTGGTTTACGTTATATTATCATGAACATATTTGAATCCTTGATTGGTTAATAAAAAAAAAAAAAAGATAAAAAGATAAATAAATATTCATTTATATTATTTATATTATTATTAATTAACAATTGTAACAAAAATAATAATTATATAAGATCTAATCTAATATATCCCAAGCATTTTCTTGAATGCATTTCTTTCTTTGCTTTATTTCTGAAATTGCTCATAATGTATAATTATTTTTTTAGTAAATTCATATCTTTGAGAGAAAATTATGTTATTAATTATTACTTTAAATTTAAAGTTTCATCATAAAAACCTATCTCTAAGAATTTGCTCGTTTGACGTCTGATAAAGAATATTTCTTTATTATTTATAAAATAACTTAACTTTCAAATATAATTAATACATTAAAAATTTTGTTTTCTATTTTCTGAATATTTATAATTACATTTTGACCTCCAGAAATTTTAAATATTTATTGCTTCACGAGATCAAGTTATTTTCTTCAACAGACGGAGGAATCATCACATCATTAAAGCAACTGATATAAGTCTTATAATTAATTAATTATAATTTATTATTAAATATCATATATATATTATTCAATGTATTTTAAACTTATTTCATTAATTACCTGCGCATCAAAAAGAGAAACGATGAATTCCCAATTCACATTTTATATCATCAACTTTTAATTCTCAATTTTGTTAATTTACATAATCTAACTCACGCAAACTGTTTATTTTCGGATACCCTAATTATTTTCGGTTGCCGTAATTAGTTTTATATCTCGAAATAAATTAATTATAATATTCAAGTTTAAAGTCAAACGTCCGTGAAAACTTCTATGAAAATTTTTCACGGATGTTTGACTTTAAGCACAATTTCTTAGTAGAAAATTCAAAAAAAAAATATATATTTTTTTATCATAAATATTATACATTGCCATGAAAAAAAAAATTTGATAATTAAAATATAAAAATTACTATAATAATTTATTAAAAAATGTATATAATAATAAAATTTTTATTACCTATCATTTATCTCTAACATCTTAAATCAATGTACTGTATGTAAACATGATACTTTATGCGGTGCTCAGATTTCTATCATACACTTACAAATTTCCTATAATATTTTAAACTCACCTTATTCACCTTAAAAAAATTAACCTTATCACATCTTAAATGACCCATATTTCTAACCGCGGAAAATTGCTACATGATCACGTACATTAGAAACATTACTTAAAGAAACTATGTTCGATGCAACCATACCCAAACTAACTATACAACGAAAAATAAGGAACAATATATCAATCTCAGGTATATCTTTTTCATTTCACTATCTTTATTTTGATATGAATTTCTGTATAATTTGAGATGTTTATATATAAATATATTTATTAAAAAAATAATAAAGTCTATTTTGTTTTATAATTTGTAAAATAACACTCACTAAAGTATCATTTAAATTAAATAAAAATTTGGATCTTTAATAATAAGAACCACTGTTACTATAAATACTATATCGTTTTGGCCATTTGAGCATTTCTATTATATAATTTGAAATAAAAAAAAAATGGATGTTACGAAATAATAGAATCTACACTTTAATAATTTGTAAAATTATCATTCAAAGTATCATTTTAGCTAATCACTAATCTTGATATTATTATTATGGATTAGAAGTGCTATATAAAATTACATTTAAAAAAACAAATTAAATAATTACTATGAATGACATCATGCGAGTGCAAATGTTTAATCGCTTAGCAATTTGTTGAACAAAATTTAACTTATCACTCCATTTGATATTTTTAAAGTTGGATTATAGATAATTACGATATTCCACCGTTTACATATTCTAAAACATGCATGTACGTTAGAATGTATTTTTTTTAAAAAATATTTATAGATTAAATATGATATGAAATATTATTTTTTTTACCTTTTTGCGATACTCCATAAAATCCAATGATATTTTCATGTGAACAAATTTTTTGAATGTTGTTTAAGCTGAAAATATACAGAAAATGTTATTAAAATAATATTTACCTCATTGACAAATAATTTTTATAGTATCAACAACAATAGATTTAAAGCCACTTTCATCTTTTCCATTTTCTCATCTATTAGTGTGGCACTATGAACGATTCCAATGCCCCTTTCCCATATATTTGAGACTTCATAAACATATTTGATGATTTCGTTGTTTTTTATTATGTCATCAAACATTCATGGCGATGAGAAGTAGAAGTTTCTCCGGGATCTTCTATAGCTATAAATAATCTCTACTAATTGTAAAATTCAAAAATGTTGCCGTTAAAAGAGTTTTGATTGGTTGATTTCAGATTCCGTGTTTATATGTTTTGAAAAAACATGTGATGCAGGTAATCCTTAGCGACGAACTGATTATACGAACTAACTTTGAGTAAAGTCCTGCGAAAGAACGAAGTAACCTCTAAAGCAATCCTTGACATAGTAAAATTTTCTTGGATCAAAAGATTTACAGAGGATAGAAAATTGATATAACAGGGTGATCTCCTAAGGATTTCCAAAGTTCCCTGCGGCATTATAAAATTTTTTCAAAAGGATTTGCAAAATGAAATGTAGAGAATCTACTTTCCTTTTTCAGCTTAGAAGGTGGTCATCAAATATGTCATGATGAGAAATTTAAACATTTTAATTTGTGATGATCATTTTTTTTCACTATACTTGCTACTTATACCTTCAGAACTTTATAACATAATTTTAACACTTTTGTCAAAGTAAATTGCCTTTGAGTGACTAATTAAAACTGTTCAGAAGGTATGAAAGTAATTGAATATTTGCTTTCATTAAGCTAATTACCAAATTTTTTTACAGTTCCATTTTACATCCAGAACTTTTGAAATGTAATTTCAAATAAAACTGTCTTCGAGCGACAAATTAAAACTGTTCAGAAGATATAAAAGTAGCTGAATATTCGTTTTCGTTAAGCTGACTTACGAACGAATTGAAATACAAATTTTTCTTTAATTACAAATACTCACAAATTTTTTTACAGTTCCATTTTACATCCAGAACTTTGAGATGTAACTTCAAAGAAACTACCTTTGAGCAACTAATTAGAACTTTCAGAAGGTGTGAAAGTACTTGAATATTTGTTTTTGCTGGGCTGGCTTACAAATGGATTGAAAGATGAATTTTTCTTTAATTAAAAATACTTACGAATCTTTTTACAGTTCTGTTTTATATCCAGAACTTTGAGACGTAATTTCAAAGCAAACTGTCTTTGAACAACTAATTAAAACTATTAAGAAGGTATGAAAGTAATTGAATATTTGTTTTCATTAAGCTGGCTTACGAACGGATTGAAATACGAATTTTTCATTAATTACAAATACTCATGAATTTTTTACAGAATTAGTAATAATATAATATATGAATAAATTAAAAATAACAAATAAATAAGTTTCTATATTTTTATAATTGTTTTGAATTAGAAACCTGTTTTATATTTTAATTTTTCATTTGTAGATAAGATAAAAAAAATAATAAAAATAGGAAAAAAGAAAAAGAAAAAATAAATAACAAAAAAATCCCGTGCCGAAGGCATGGGCCATTAAGCTAGTATTCTATAAATAAATAAAGCATCATCGGAGAAATTGTATTTCTATTGTATCAATTAAAAATGCATATTCTGAATATTCTAATTATTTGTGTATCAAAAAAATACCCGTAATTACACAGTTTGCTAAATTAGACGAAATTTTTATATCATCCATATGCTCAGATTTTTCAACATTATACAACCATAAATAGTTCTTTGCATAACATAAAAATTAATTTTAACATACAGTACATATATTGCATTCAATAATGACATAGATGTGATAAATTTTTTTTCTTAAAAAACATAATTAAATTCTTCTTATCTCACTGAACTCAAAGATATTATGAATAATGTAACTAATATACGATACCTTTCTACAGAAATTAACGGAGCCGAAGGAATATATTTCAGAGGTTACACTGTAAAAGATCCAAATTTATTAAACGCAGTAAAAGATTATCTAGCTATGGATGATGTCTACAATGCATTTTCAATTACTCGTAGCAAAATGATCAATTTGTTTCGTAAGGTCGTAAATGAAAATGGGTTAAACGTCCCCAATTTTGATAACATTGATACTTTCTTTGGACGCTCTGAATATGAAAACTTGACAGGAAGAACTCTTACGAGTCAATCTTTTAACAACTTCTCTTCTACCTTGCCGTTGCCATACCTTCCTGTAATATTATCCATAATCCTAAGTCTTGTGTTCATGGTTTTTGGTGGGTGCAGTCAAAAGATAACCAGAAAGTCAATTCCACATATCAAGAAAAATGATACATACATTAATACTAGAATGTCAATTCCGCATATCACCATACATTAATGAATCCTCACTATGGAAAAAAATATTATTTATTCATTATATACAATGCATAGCTCACAAAATGTAAGATTGTTCAAGATCAAATACGCAAAAATTGGAACCGGTTTGTATATATTGAACAAAAATTTCATATAAACTTAAAATCCTCAGACTTAACTAGAAATAAGGTTAAATCGTTATATTCAGGCATAAATAAATATTTTTTTTTCAAAAAAAATTTTTCAGTTCTAGCAACAATGTTGCAATGTAGTTTTGTCAAATATACGCATAAATTGTTAAGCAAAAAAGTAAATATAATTATTATTTTTAGTTTATTAAATATATAAAATATGAAAACATATTTGTCACCGCTGGTGATAGTCACCGTTGGGCAAAATTAACAAAGTTAAGGTTAGGGTTGAGATCAGGGAATTATGTAATTTTGCCCAGTGGTGATTGTGACAATCACCACTGATGATAAATAGATTTACCCAATGATGTTAGCTAAAAATTCACTTAATATAATAAAAATTGATAAAATTGAAAGGAAAAAGTTTACTTTTAACTATAAAAAAAGAAAATAATAATAAAAATAAATAATAATAAAAAAATAAATAATAATCAAAATAAATAATAATAAATAAATCAAAATAATGATACGCGCATGTATGGTTAAGAGCATGATTCTAATTCAGCGATGAAAAAAAAATAAATGAAAAAAAAAAAATAAATAAAAAATAAATAAAAAAATAAATAATAATAAAATAAAAAATAATAAAATAAATAAAATATAGAATAAAATAAATAAATTATTCAAATAAATAGTAAAATATTGTATAATTTTAAATGTGTTGATAATTAAATACTTATATATATGGTATTTTGTGACTCGTATAAACTGTTCTGCTCTGCTCTAAGAAAAATAATTTAAAGAAACTAATCTCTGCATTTTTTAATTGCTGTTTTTTTATAGCAACTAAAGAGATAAAAAACGTGTGGAGTGTTATCAGAAAATTTATTTCCAGACTAGCAACAAGAACAGTATAATTATTATGAGTGTGGCGGTAGTTTGTGCTGGTGGCAAAATAATAAAATTAATGGGGAAAAACGAATTTTTCACAAATTTAGGAGATTTCATTTATTATTTTTTTTTTTAAATGAATGTTATAGTAAAATTCTCGAAAAAAGGCAACTTTTTAGAATGAGACGAATATATACCTTTATTTAATTAACCGTTTAAATAATACTAATCAAGGTCGACGAATTCCACCGCAGTTTTAAAATTTAAATAGACTTTATTTATTTGTTTACGATAGCGCCGAGTAAGAAAAAGTGATTTTTATTTACCGAAAATTGTTTCGTACCAAAGTCGATGTTCTTTTTACAATAATAAAATTTAAAAAAATAAATTTAAAAAAGAAAAATTCTTCGAAAATATTTTTATAGAAATACAACTTGATTAATTGCAGTATTTATATTTAACATTTATAAAAATACAGAGCTGATGAAAAATTTTTTTAATTGAATGTAAGCTAAAAATACAGAGCTGACGAAAAAATTTCTGAGAAAATGATGCGCTCAATTGATTGATTTAAAATACAAAATGAAGCATTCAAATTATTTAAATCATGAAAAATAAAATATAAACTTGAATATTAAAATCGTTTCTTTGTCTTATTTTACTTTTTTAAACATACGCATACGCATTCCCTTAGCCATTGAGTCTCCAGGTAAAGTAGTTGAACGTCTTTCTTTTTTGTAATTATTGAATTGCATACACAATGCTCTAACATCATCTGGAAGGGTTTGATTACTGAATTCCGTTGGACGTTCAATTAATTGAGCTACCAAACCCATTTCTACATGCCATTCAATATGGCAATGGAAAGCCCATACACCTGGATTATCTGCAATATATCTTATTACTAGATGACTATTCGCAAATACCATAGTAGTATCCCTAATGACTGGATTTTTGAAATTGTATGCTGTAATATTATCAAGGGTTGCCCCCGGTCCTTGAGCCATAATCCAAAAGGCGTGACCATGTAAATGGAATGGATGATTTGCAGGCTGACCATTTAAAAGAATAATTTCAACACATCCGTCGGGAGTGTCATAAGCATATATGTTTTGATTTTTATCAAAATCTCTATAATCTTCTTTTAGCATTATCCTTTGATTTGTTGGATTATTGAAAATGGGCACAAATGATACATCATTTATTCCTAAGAGACCAACATCATCATCATTACGCGCGAATGTGGTATTAAATAGAAAATGATCAGTGACGTCTTTGGGTGGAGGACAATCTTTGTATGGTCGTATAGCATCAGCATTAAGATCTTGACAAGGATCAAAGGTTATTGGATATGCAGTTGATGTGGGTTTTTCATTGTTAGCACCATGATAGTGAAGAATACCGGTAGCATTAGGATTGATAGAAGAATTATAGTTAATAGTTTCAGGTGTTCTAGGAAGTAAACAATTTTCCATAATACTAGCACGGATGTAATAATTGTCAACCTTTTGATTTGCGGTAACGATAACAGAATAACGTTGGGCCACATGAATTGGCAAGACAGTGACTACGGCATCACTGACATTTTTTACAATATTTCCATCAACTTCAACAACCCTGAGTTGATGACAATCAATAGAAAAGGTAAAGGCTGCGTAGGCACTAGTATTGATAATACGGAATCTGTATTTCTTTCCTTTTTTAACATTGTAGGTGGCAGGTGGGACATTCCTATCACAATAACAACCTGCTGGTGCTCCCGAACAGTTATATTGACCTATACCACTGATAATAGCAGAATCAGGGTAAGGCTATAAAAATGTACAAAATGTATAAATTTCAAATTACTTAAAATCACACATAAATTAAATTAATAACATGACTTAATAACTTACGTTAAAACCTGTGTAGTGAGGAGCTACTCTTTGAACAAGAAGTGGAGCTGAAGGAAAATGATACCAGTCACTTAACGTGACTACATACTCTTCATCATAAGAATGACAATAAGGGTCTTCTTTATCATGAACGATGAGTGGACCAAGTAATCCATCAACATATTGAGCCAAGAAATGGGAATGGTACCAATAAGTACCCCCTTGTTCCAAAGTGAAATTATATGTGAAGCAAACTCTGCTTGGTATAGGACATTGGGTTTGACCAGGTACACCATCATACCAATTTGTTTTACGTTGGAAGATACCATGCCAATGGATAGTAGCGGGGTCTCCAAGATTATTGGTTACATTTACCACTAAACGGTCACCTTTATTGGCATGAATGAGAGGACCTGGATATTGACCATTGACACTCCACACTTTACGTTCGACACCATCAGGAGAAAGTTTTATAATTTTCAATTCAAAATGGTAATAACGAGTGATGGGTGAACTCTCTTTTAATTCAGGCAAAGGATCAAAAATATATGGTTTTGGATTATATCTGGATTCTAATTCATTACGCTTTTCTGATTCAATTGGGGTTGCAATGGCGGACAAGAAACCACATAATGCAACACCAAGAATTGAAAATATTTTAAATTTCATTTCTCATGAGATTAATACTAAATTTATATATAATCTTTTTTTTTAAGAATTAAAATTGTTATTATATTATTCCGAGTAAAACTCGAGAGAATTAAAAGAAATCAAATAATGATAATGTTACTTTTGAATTTATCTTCATAAATTACTTCTTTATTTATAATTATAAAGAATAAATCTTTGAATTTTTTGATCAAGAGGTTCGAATTTGTGTCTTTATATATTTTAGAAAAGGAATTGTTTGATTGGATTGTCTATTTTCTTTCAACCATATAAAATCTGAGGGTTTTTTTTTATAATAAATTTAATAAATACATATTTGTTTGCGCGCTTTTATTTTTGCATATTTATTTGCGAGATTTTCTTCACGTCAATACACTTTTAATTAAATAATTACTAAATAGTTAATATTTATTGAGTAATTTTATGGATGGGGGAACAAACAAATAATAATTCAATTTGTGTTTATCATTTCTTATTTCTCATTATGAATATTTTTTTATCATTGAAGTTTTTTTTTTTTTGTTTTTTTCTATATATGCGTGTATTCATTAAAATGCCTTATTAAAAAATTCATAATAATCATGGATAATACTTCCCAAAGTTCGTATTGATTAGTCAAAAAAAAACAATCCTAATTATGTACATCTGATAATCGTGTAACCAAAATACATTATTGGAGTCTGGAATCATGTTTTTACTTCCGATAAATGTTACGGCTGATTTGCAGATTGTCGTGCTTGAGTTACGCCATCAAAAACCGGTTTATTATCCAAATATTATCTTGACTGATTTTTCTGTGTTACCACGTTTTCGTTGGAGAAGGGGAAGAGATTCCTTCACGAACAGTGAACTGCGAGGATTGTTTCATCAGTCCAAGTCCATCATTGTTCCTATCATTTGCTTTATTCATTATTTCTAATCCTATTATTCTTTGATAAACCCCTTATTATTTATAAATAAATATTTATTCAAGTAACTCATTCTTAAATAACAAATAGATATGAAGTTAAATATTCATATTTTCTCGAATTATCTAATTAATTATTATTATATAAAATATTATCATTTTTTTAAAATATAATGTAAAAATAAATAATAAAATGATTCTACTGGAAAAAATAGAGATAATGAACCTCTATTAGATAAAGATAGTATCCATAAACATTAAAACTGTCAATTAATGCTCAAAGAATTAAAAAATAGAAAATATTTGCATATTAATTCTCGAAACTTTTCCCATATAAATTAAATTTATAAGATTTTATTATATTATGATTATTATTTAATAAATTGAATTTGATTTTATACATTGTCTATGGCTGCATCAAAACTTTCAGGGTCATAACGAACCCTTCCATCTATGGTGGTCGTAGGGTGGGTCAATTTTGATTAAGTGTAATTGAGAGCTGAGCAAAAATAGCATCCAATCCAGATTAAAGACTGATCGTCAATTAACCACGAAGACGTAGCAATTTATTTAATTTTACCATGGAAGAGGGCAGACAATATTTAGTAAATAAATCCTGATGATAATATTTGTGTTAAATTTCATGAATTTCATGGTAATATTGTTGATTAGAAATTTGTTATTGCGCGTAATTGTGAAAAAATAAATGTTCAATAAAATATTTAAATATTCATTATTTTTTGTTCATTAAACGTCCAGAAATTTGTACATTATATTTTCATAAATTATATATTCTATCATTTAATTTGTTCATTTATTATAAGTTAAAAGTACATATTATAAATTTTACGGTATGTTTTATTAATTATCTAATTATCCATGCATTTTATTTTTTTTCGTATGTATTCCTAGTCAAAGAAGGCTTCATTATAGAATCAAAATCTTATTTTTAATTTTTTAATATATTTTACTTACTTTCCAGCTTAAATATGCAGATATCATTGTTGAATTCAGATCAATGCTTGAAATTCAAATTCTAAATCTTGTGCGGAATTTACACAATTTAGAATTCTATATAATTCTATATGCGGAGGCCTTTTTTTTTATGTGCGGAGTTTTCAAATTTTGTTTCCGCACATTGAATTTCAAACACAGTTTCAGGTAACGATTATGAAATATATAAAACTAAAAGAATAAAATACGATATGCAACCGCTATTGGGTATATTGATCATCCCATCATTGCATTAAATAAAGTCGATAAATTTAGATAAATTAATTGATTTCGATTATTCTAGCATCATTTTCTAAAATATTTTTTTAAAAAAAAATAAAAAAAAAGAAAGTAAAATAATTAGGTTTTTTTTTTCTCTAATTAACGTGTCGCCAGATCACCAATACATCTGATTTGTTTCACTTTGATTATATCACCTGCTAATGATATACATTCAATTTTGTCACCTGGAACTGATCATCAACTCAACCAATAAAATTATAATTATTGAATTATCGATTATAAATAATATATGCTTCATTATTATTTTCAATGACTACAACATGTACTTTTCCTTGCCTACTTTGGTTTAAAAGTTACGATGCAAGGAAAAAAATTCAGAGCCACAAACAAAAAAATCACAAAAACAATAAATTTGTTCCACACCATCATATACTTGGAAGAAACCTTATTCTTTTATAGAGATGCGATGATAATTTGTTTAAAAAATAGTCTAGGGTTTAATAGACACTCAATTGGAAAAAAAATATAGTAATTGATGCATTTCCAGAGAGTGTATTTTTATCTTTGTTTGAAAATGAAGATAGCTTCAAATACATACCAAGCCTATGAAAATATCAATGCACTTTGGAAGGTGCAGTAGATGGAGAAATATTAAAAAAGCATATTAAAATATGATCAAATTATATTTAGTGAAAATAAGGATGCTTCAACAAAAGGTTACATTTTACTTGAAGACAATGATGGGCAATATAAATTACCTTTTATTTAGAAACAAAGGAATGGAAAGAGAATAATAGACTTTTTTTAACTGGAATTTTATCAATTAATTTTATTACTAATTCTGGTGGATTTGTAAATGAGTAAGTATAACTATATTGATTATATATAGTGTATTTAAATATTTTGAATTGTTGACTAATTAATTAATTTAATTATTAATAGTGAAGA
>CAJVPK010000910.1:0-19008 GCA_910592015.1 Diversispora eburnea | reverse complement strand
TAATTTATATTGATTAGTTTATTATTGATTAGAGAATTGTTATATAATATTAAAACATTGATTTCAATAATTATAAAATTAAATACTCACTAACTGTAATATAATTTATATTGATTAGTTTATTATTGATTAGAGAATTGTTATATAATATTAAAATATTGATTTCAATAATTATAAAATTAAATACTCACCGACTATAATATAATCTATATTGATTAGTTTATTATTGATTAGAGAATTTTTATATAATATTAAAATATTGATTTCAATAATTATAAAATTAAATACTCACAAACTTTAATATAATTTATATTGATTAGTTTATTATTTATTAGAGAATTGTTATATAATATTAAAACATTGATTTCAATAATCATAAAATTAAATACTCACTCGCTATAATATAATTCATATTGATTAGTTTATTATTTATTAGAGAATTGTTATATAATATTAAAACATTGATTTCAATAATTATAAGATTAAATACTCACAAACTGTAATATAATTCATATTGATTAGTTTATTATTAATTAGAGAATTGTTATATTAATATTAAAATATTGATTTCAATAATTATAAAATTAAATACTCACAGACTGTAATATAATTTATATTGATTAGTTTATTATTGATTAGAGAATTGAAAACATTGATTTCAATAATTATAAGATTAAATACTCACGGACTGTAATATAATTTATATTGATTAGTTTAGCAATAAATTATGGATTTAAAATAAATTTAATGTAACTTTATGCCTACTATTCCGATTCTCCTGATTCTTCCAATTCTTCTGTTTCTCCGGTTTCTTTCATTTCTTCCGTTTCTTTCATTTCTTCCGTTTCTTTCATTTCCCTGATTTCTTTAATTTCTTTAACATCTTCCATTCAGTCTCTTCAATTTCTTAAAAAAAAATTTCTAACAGCATTAACGGATTAAATAAATTCCGTTTTGTACAACAATAATGATTGCAATATTTTCTTTTGGATAGATTATCATATTTCCTTTTTGAATATACCAGTACATCTGTAAATGAAAAAAAATAAAACAATGTTATTACAACTCAAAAATATGTACAAATGCAAGTACCAATCAGAGATTTAAAAGAATTTTCCATAACATAAAATGCATAATCCAGTACTTTCTTTAAAGTCAACGAATAACCGAGATATTTGTATTCAAATTATCAACACCTCTGAGCCAACTTTCAAGACATTTTTTTTTTCTTTAAAGTCAACGAATAACTGAGATATTTGAATTCAAGATTACAATGCAAAATCCAAATACTCTCTTGAAGTCGCTAAACTATCAAGAAACTTGACAAATATCTCTCTTTGAAGTCAACGAACTAACCTTCAAGATACTTGAAACAGTTATCAACTCAAAAAGTAAAGCAAGATGATAAACTTCTATTATACTTTTTCTGATTTTAAATTCTAAATGGATCATTTTTAATAATCAAGTAAGTAATGATGATCATAAAACTTGGTTGAATCACAAGCCTGCACTTTCCTAAATTTACTGGATTTATAGCATATAAATTTCAAAGAATTTAAAGAATAAACAATAACTTTATTTTTCCGAGTTTGTGTCGCATTTTAAAGTAATTGTCTCATCTTTAAATTTGGTTTCTTTTATACCTAAAAAAAATTTAATCTCGTGTGTATAATTGATAATCATTCAAATAAGCATTCACTTTACTTGATCTATTGATGTAATTGACAATTAATATTTAGGCTTCAAATCTATTTATAAATTGGTAAATTCTTTATACTGTAATGGAAAGAATGATTTAATCTAATAAATTAAATTCAAGATCATTTTCACATCCGTCACCAATCTTGTGATAATTTGATTAATTTTCTTAATTTATATACAATTAATAATAATGATTAAATTATATTGACCATTTTCCTATGTCATGATAAATGACATTCAGTCTCGTTTTGACTTTAAATTCAATAATGAAATTCAATTATAGAATTTACAATTAATAGAACAAATAAATAGAATTTAACATGAATTTAATAAATCGAAAAAAATTTTAGAATAATAATGTTTGAATATATTCCGAAGTTGGTTACACAAGCGAGGGTTAAAAAATTTAGAAGCCAATTTAGGTCGTAAAACAACTACTTTATAGAAAAATACATAACCTAAAATAACAAGTCCAATTATAATTTATTAAAGATTAAGTTATTGTGGAAAGAATTAACAATAACAACATTAATAATTCACCAAAAAAAATAATAAACATATAAAATAATATTTCTAGAAAATAATTTGATATCCACTTTTTCTAAAAACATATTAGCCTTTACCATAATATCTTTTCGTTTTAGACACCACATTAGTAACAGGATAGGTACGTGCGACACATGTGTTAACTGGTAAAGAACACATTTAACAAACTTGGTAATTATTGTTTAAGGGGTATTGGCGAGGTAAAAGCTATTATTGCTCACGGCCTAAGGATCACATATAGTGTGTGTGGCACACTTCTTAAAGACCTCGTAGATTCTAATATTGACAATTAAATCTCAACTGATCATCTGATCACGATCGAAAATCTAGATAGTGATCAGATTATCCACTCGATATATAAAAAATATATCTATATAAATTTTTCGGGGGGAAAGTTTATATTACAACGAGAAAAACGATCAAGTTTCATTTTCAGTAAACTAAAAGAAAAAAAAAAATAATATATTAAACTTATATTATCTCTAAAATAAATAAATAAATAATGGTCGATGCAACAGAAGCTTTCAAGATCAACGCTGCTGCTGCTACAAAAAAGTATACTATAACACCCCGTATTGGTAAACAGAATTCAAAATATCATTATTGAATTCCATTTATGATTTTACTATTTCACTTTTTCGTCTTTTCATAGATTATCGTACGGTTGTTAGCGTAAATGGACCTTTAGTAGTATTGGATAATGTCAAAGTAATTTTTTTTTTTTATATTACATTTTTGACGACTTTTATTATATTTATTTATAATATATTTTACTTATTCGAAAAATAAAAAGTTTCCAAAGTTCGCGGAAATTGTAAATTTGACATTACCTGATGGTTCAATTCGAGCTGGGCAAGTTTTAGAAGTTCAAGGAAAGAAGGCAATAGTTCAGGTATTATAAGAATTTTAAGAATTTTTCAAATAACTCTTCACATGTAATTATAATTAGTTTTTTTAATATAAATATATAAATTGAAATTTGAATTCTAAGGTGTTTGAAGGAACTTCAGGTGTTGATTCAAAAGCAACCCACGTTGAATTTACTGGTGATACTTTAAAGATTCCGGTATCTGAAGACATGTTGGGTCGTATATTCAATGGTTCAGGGAAAGCCATTGATAAAGGTCCCAAAGTTTTTGCTGAGGAGTTCTTAGATATAAATGGTAAATTTTTTTTTTAATAATAATCTTATTCATTGATTTTTTATGACGAATTTTTTTTAAAAAAAATTATCTTTAATTGGTATGATTTTAGGATCTCCTATCAATCCTTATTCACGTATTTACCCGGAAGAAATGATTCAAACCGGTATTTCTGCCATAGATACTATGAATTCAATTGCACGTGGACAAAAGATCCCAATATTTTCAGCAGCTGGATTACCACATAATGAAGTAAGTTATTATTGATTAAAAAAAAATTTACATAAATATTACACATACACTCACTTTCTCTCTCTCTACTCTCTTCCAGATTGCGGCTCAAATTTGTCGTCAAGCAGGCCTTGTCAAAAAAGATTTTGACAAAGGAATATATGATTCCCATGAAGATAATTTTTCAATTGTATTTGCTGCTATGGGAGTTAATATGGAAACCGCGAGATTCTTTAAACAAGACTTTGAAGAAAATGGATCAATTGAACGAGTCACGCTTTTTTTGAATTTGGCCAATGATCCAACGTAAGCTTTCTAATACATACATACATACATTCATTCATTCATTTAATTTATTTATTCGTTTAACAAATTTTTTAACAATTGTTATTCTCGGAAATAATAATTTATTTATTTTTTTTAGTATCGAACGTATAGTTACCCCACGATTGGCTCTTACTACTGCAGAATATTATGCCTATCAATTAGAAAAACATGTGTTGGTTATTTTAACTGACATGAGTTCATATGCTGACGCTTTACGAGAAGTAATTAGATTAAAAAAATTATTTTTTAATTTTTTTTTTTTTACACATTTGATACATTTTATTGTATTTTTAAATATATTAGGTTTCAGCTGCACGTGAAGAAGTACCTGGTCGTCGTGGATATCCTGGTTATATGTATACCGATTTATCTACGATATATGAACGTGCAGGTCGTGTTGAAGGAAGAAACGGGAGTATCACTCAAATTCCTATTTTAACTATGCCTAATGATGGTATATGATAATCTATTTTGTCATATTATGATTTTAAATGAATGTTTTCTGTTTACAAATTAATTAAATTAATTAAATTCTTTTTAATTCTTTTAATTTAATTTAATTTAATTTTATTTTATTTTTATTTTTATTTTTGTTTAAAAGATATTACACATCCTATTCCCGATTTGACAGGATATATTACGGAAGGACAAATTTTTATTGACCGTCAATTACATAATCGTCAAATATATCCACCTATAAACGTTTTACCATCACTCTCTCGATTGATGAAATCTGCTATTGGGGAAGGTATGACAAGGAAAGATCACGGAGACGTTTCTAATCAACTTGTGGGTTCTTTTCTTTTTTTTTTTCCTTCTAAAATTCCTGGTTCTATTTATATAATAAATTTTAATTACTTATTTAATTACTATATCTAATTACTATATTTTATTAATTTATCTTGTTAACATATCTTGTTACTATATCTTTTTACTATATCTTATTACCGATCTTATTTAGTACGCTAAATATGCCATCGGTAGGGATGCAGCTTCGATGAAAGCAGTGGTGGGAGAAGAAGCTCTTAATCAAGAAGATAAACTCTCTTTGGAATTTTTAGAAAAGTTCGAAAAAACATATATTGCACAAGGTATTTATTAATTTTACAATTATTTAATATGTTTTCATAATGTTATATATAAAAATATGTTTGTTCGTTTTTTATTTATTTATTTATTTACATTATTATATATTTTTATGATATCTCTTTTCTTTTTCTTTTTTTTAGGTGCATATGAATCCAGAACAATTTATGAATCATTAGATCAAGCGTGGTCAATTCTTCGTATTTTCCCTAAAGAAATGTTAAATCGTATACCTCAAAAAGTTTTACAAGAATTTTATCAACGTGATAGAAAAGCCAAAGGAACTTATAAGAGTAAAACTACTTTGGTTGATGTGGGAGATGAATGATAAAAATTAATCATCACTGAGATTAATAAATAATGGATTAATTTATTTATTATTATTATATTTATTTATTTTTTATTTTTTTGAAATACTGTATTTTTAATCATTTTTATAGATTTATTTATTTTTTTTTTTTAACTTAACATATTTTTTCATTATTATTTTGATTTTATTTGTTAGTTACGAAATTAAAATATTTTGATAAACTTCTATTTCATATAATAACAATAATAACAATAATTTATTGCATTAAAGCATAAACATTTAATTTAATTATACGGTATTATTTGTAATCTATTTTATTTTCAAAAAAAATTTATGATGATGATCCAAGTGATCAGCGGAAAGAGTTTTATCTCTAAATCAATATTGTTACGTAACGTGTTAATCCTTGGTGATTAGATTAAGTTGTCCCATTATCCATGTTCAAAGAACATTTGGATAGTGATATTCAAGTATATCACCGAATTAACAAATTAACGTGAATTGACTTTATTTACATTTATTTTTACGTGCTCTAAATAATTTTTTGTAAAAAACACATTAATAACTGATTGATTAATTAAAATATATATATATATATTCGTCATTATCATGGGAGATCCAAAGTCAAAACAATTCGAAAACATTTATTACGGACTTTCAAATTACCCCGGTATTCTCAAACTTGCACCTAGTGGGTTAGGTTGGAAAACTGCGGATTCGGAAAACATAGTAACAATTTCTGCTGATGAGTTTAAAAAAATTCAATGGATGCGTGTGGCAAGGGATTATCAATTAAAGGTTGCATTAAAGAATGGAAGTGCAGCTAGATTTGATGGATTTGTTAAAGATGTATTTATTTATTGATTTATTATGAGTCCGAGTTTATTATTATTATTATATTGATATATATTAATATTCTTGTACTATTGATTTACGATCGATTTTTTAGAATTTTGAAAGTTTGAGAGAAATTATTCGGACAAATTATAAGTTAAATTTAGAAACTAAAGAATTAAGTGTTAGGGGATGGAATTGGGGAAAAACAGATTTTCAAGGTACAGATTTTTTTTTTAAAAAAAAGATATCAATGTAAAGAAATGTCAGATTTACATGTATATATGTTAATTTATTTTTTATTTATTTATATTTTTTTTTTTTGCTTTAGGATCTCAATTAATTTTCAATATTGGCAATAAAACTGCTTATGAAATTCCCTTATCACAAGTTTCGAATACTAATCTTCAAAATAAAGTTGAAGTGAGTCTTGAATTTATGCAACCAGAACAATTAGGAGAAGATGCTAAGGTTAGAAGTAGAAAAGCTCCAGTACATGAATTAGTTGAAATGAGATTTTATGTTCCGGGAAGTACAGTTGTTACTAAAGAAGGAGAATCTGAAAAGAGTAAGAATGGATCAGATGAAGAGGAAGAAGAAGAAGAAATGAGTGCAGCAAAAGTTAGTTTTAATTATAATAAAATTATTTCAATATTTAATTTCATAATACTTTAATTCTCATACATTTTTCAATTGATAATAATAATAATAATAATAATAATAATAATTTTATATGTAGTTATTTTTCGAAACGGTAAAAGAAAAAGCCGATCTTACTCAAGTTTCTGGAGAAGGAATTGTATTATTCCAAGATGTTTTATTACTGACACCACGGTAGGTTTTTAATTACCCACTTATTTCATTTCCATTTCTTCCATTTCATATGCGTATTCAAATTATTTCGTTTTTTTTTTTTAAGTGGTCGATACGATATCGAGATGTTTCCAACATTCTTTCGATTACGAGGTAAAACATATGATTATAAAATTCAGCAGACAAGTGTCGTTAGTTTATTTTTATTACCGAAACTCGATGATCTTCATGAAATGTTTGTTGTAAGTTTTTGTGCCTTTCTTTCATTTCTTTTTTTTTCTTTTGGGAAGTATATTTTTTACCTTTGATTTAATAATTACTATTATATTACTATTATATTAATTATTATAATAATTATTATTTTAATTAGATTGGCCTTGATCCTCCGTTACGACAGGGTCAGACACTATACCATTTTCTAGTTTTACAGTTTAAAAAAGAAGAGGAGAGAGAATTTCAATTAAATCTTGATGAGTTCGTACCGTTTTTATATATATCCATCTTTAGAATGAATATTGAAAAAATATTTATATTTGTATTTTTCGTATCAATTGAAATCTCATTTATATATATATAGTGAAACAGTACAGAAAGAATATGGGGGAAAACTCGAACTTCAATATGAAGCACCAGTATTTGAAGTATTTAGTACAGTCTTTCATGTATTAACCAAAAAGAAAATAATCCGACCTTCAGGCTTTCAAAGGTAATAAATTCAATAATAATAATGTTGTTCATTCAATTAGTAAAATAAAATAAAAATCTAATTTAATCTAATTTTTTTTTTTTATTCTTTATTATATGATTAAAATACTAATTATAATATTATATAGTCAACATGATGAAGTAGCAGTAAAATGTTCTTTAAAAGCCAATGAAGGTTATTTATATCCACTTGAAAAATGTTTCTTGTTTATTCCTAAGCCACCAACTTTAATAAAGACATCGGATATTGAAAAAGTTATATTTTCCAGGTATTCATCTCATCTTCATCTTTTTCTCTCTCTTTCAATACACATTATTTTTTGAGTTTTATATTTTTTATTTATTTATCTAAACAAAATTATTCAAAATTATTCTAAAATTATTCTAAAATTATTTATAATTATTTATTTAATTTATAGAGTGTCGATGGTAGCTGGTAAAACAGCACATCTTACTTCAGCTCGAACATTTGATGTAAAATTTAGTATGAAAAGTGGCTTGGAATATCAATTTTCTAGTATTGTTCGGTAATTATTATTATTATTATTATTATTATTATTATTATTATTATTATTTTAGTCTATTATTAAAAATAGCATTTTAAATGAACAAAAAAAAAATTAAGATGATTATTATTATTTTTTTTTCTAATATTAGTGAAGAATACGAACATCTGGATAATTATTTCCGAGAAAAACATATAAGAACTGAAAACGAAACTGATGATAAAGTATGCAATAATTAAATTAATTAAATTTTTATTTTAATTTAATTAATTTATTTTTATTTATTTTTTTAATAATAATAAGGGTCAACAAGTATTAGATGATTATGCAGATGTTTTCAGTAATAACTCTGATGATGAACCTCATCAAGATGGAAGAATAGTTGCAGAAGATTCCGATACTGGTAAAAATTTTCCCATATTTTCCATACATTTTTCATTTCCCGGGTATTTTATTAATTTTTTTTTTTTATTATTTTATTTTTTGAAAAAAAAGTGGATGATGATTTTGTTGCATCATCAGATAGTGACTCAGATGTTGCAGAAGAATATGATGAAAATTATGCAGGAATTGGATCATCGACAGATGGAGAAGATAAAGGGGTACCTAAGAAAAAAGTCAAAATTTCAAAAACAAAGAAACCCAAATCATAATTTTTTTCATTATTAATTTTCCGTTTTTCTATATATCTATCTATCTATCTATCTGTTGGTAAATGGTTTTTATAATTAATTAATTAATTAATTAATAAAAAATCAATGTCCAATGCTTGGAATAATATGTAGATAAATATATATATAACGAGAAAATTGTAACAAAACATAAATCAAAATAATACAATCAATACAACCTGCATATAATAATAATAATGATAATAATAATAATATATGTAAAGTAGATAAAAATTTTGAATAGAAAGAAAAAAAAAAGTGGTTAATTCATTATTTCTTTATATTCCTTTACATGATATTATGTAAATATAAAAATAAATAAAAGAAAATCAAACCTTGCACATAGGAATAACTCTAACAATGTCTTTCTTTTTTTTTTCTTATTTCTTATTTTTTTTTTTTTGTTATTCTTATTATTATTATTATTATTAAAAAAGAAAACTTTTAAAAAACGCGTTTCATCAACAAATAAACTTGTTGTCCAACATGAAGATTTTGTACATGACGAAAATCTCCTTCTAGTGACATAAGTAAACCACCATAAGATATATAAACAGCACTAATAATATTAATTTATATTAAAATTTATATTAATTTATATTAATTATTTAAATTAAGAATTATATCTTTTGGATCAGAATTAAATAATTAAATAATATATTAAAAATACATCATATATATATATGTTAAATTAAAAGGATACACTTTGCTTCTTCTCTCTTCATCATATTTATAAACTTTTCCATACATAACATATTCATATTCATCTGATAAATCTTTTTCTAATGGACCTTTTTCTCTCCAAGAAACTTTTTGTTCTGATGATGATGATTCTTCTGTAGGTGCTACAATACTAATATCTTCGGGTTGTATAGTAAGTTCCGGTGATAATGAGGTTGTAAGAATTACATTAACTTTATCTCCTATATCTAAAGGATAAAGTTCAATATTTATATCTATTGTAAGTTCCATTTCTAAACTTTCTCCACGTCCAGTGAAACGTGAAACTATATAATAATTATAATTATAATAATTATAATTATAATAATTATAATGATATTCAAAATTCACGATTAAATTTAAAATATTTTTTAGAAATATTTAAAACTTAAATTATATATAAATTATATGAATTACATACCACGCAAAAATTTTTTCCCATCTTTATCCATATTATTGATACAAAAAGTATCTCTAAACAAAAGTACATTTTTTTTAGACATTTCAGTCAAAGTTGCTAAAAGTAAAAGTAAGAAAGTTCTCTATTTATGATCACGTTACACAAAATTAGATAAGATTTTATGTATCACATTAAACGTTTCATTTAACATGCATGATGCATCAGTAGATTCACGCGACGCGAAATGTCTTAAAGATAATAAATAATAAATTTTTATTATTGTTAAGTCAAACTTATATTCTTTAAAGAAAAAAGTTTCATTTGACTGGCTAAAATTAATAATAATCCATTAAATATCTTTCTTTACAATAAATTCAAGGCGCATGTCGCGTATTAATTATCATCATCATAATAATAATAATAAACAAAAATGGAAAATTTTATTTTATTTCTTTATATAAAATGGTTTCCATTTCCTAGTAAAATTTTAGCCAGTCACATCTATGTTAATCTAAAAGTTTTACCATTCATATATTATTTGCAGTTATTCTGATTGTACTCACTTCCACATTTACAAATTTTTCAGAGTACTTTATTGAAAAGAAACCAGACGAGTAGAAAGAACTTGACTTCCTTGGCTAATTGAGAATAACTATAAACTGGTCCACACAAATTTATCAATCCAAGAACGAAAGAGAAAAATGGCATGGTCTAATTAAGAAATTGTAGATCTTGGTGTAAGAACTTTTTGGAACAAGAGATAACCAATGACTGTGACCATTTGATATCTTTTGCTAAGACTGAATCAAAGTCAATAAATCATAAAAATTTGGTAAGTTTATTTTATGAGCATGAGGAATGATGAATATTGCAACTAAACAGGCCGGTATAGGAAGTTTAGGCCTCAAGACATCTCTATAGCCACACGTTATAGGGACATGGCTAGCCGTCTTGGGCATGTAGTATGTTGTTACTGAACAGGCCGGTATAGGAAGCTCAGGTTCAGGACATCTCCTGTAACCACACGTTACAGAGACATGACTAGCTCCAGTATTGGATAGTCGTCCTGAGCAAACAACCATTCTACAACCATTCTATAAAATTATAGTTACATCAGAAATAAATTGTTATATGATCTCAAACTAAATTTATTCCTTTTTCATTTTTCCAAATGACATCTCCAAATGGTGGAACACGTTACCACGCAAATGGAACTTGAGAACTTAAAAAGTCAAGGACTCTATCTCAGGTTAGTTGAAATGTATGTGTTGTGAAGGTATTGAAATGAATTCACTTAAATGGAGCAACTTTTAAATAAGTCAAGTGGACATCAACTCGAAATGTGAAAACACGGAATAGATTTTGGGAAGTAGATTCTTTGGGCGAGAATGATTGAAACACGTGAGTAAATACATATTCTTTAGCTATAAGCTGGGAATTGACATAGCTAATTATTTTCATTTCACTATTTTTAGGACAAAAACATTTCCAAAAAAAACTCGCCAAGACATCAATGAACTACTACAAACTATTAAGGATTTTTCTTAAATTTTATTATTTTGTGACGATATATTTAATGATCGATTTTTGATCTGATAATAATAAATTAATTTTAATGATTAATTTTTGGTCTGATAATAATTAATAATTTTTATTATTATTATCATTATTACTAGAAATTGAATTTTTTTTTGAGATTTGATTGCTTTTCCTTAATTGTTATCTACAATTATAAAAAATTGCCAAATTTTACTTTCCGTTTAAAGTATTATGTATGTTACATATTTATAAAATGCATCATATAGATCTTGAGCATTTGGATATTCGGTTTACTGAATAAATATTTCACATTTTTGATTTGATACCATTACAGCATTACATTATTAAATAAGTATCATGTGCTTGATCAAAGAATGGCTATTTTCCGGTAGCAATTTCATACATAATTTCACCAAAGTTATAAATGTCACCTCCTTTGTAAATGCATTTCCACACCATACTTCGGTGGAAGATATGATATGGAATTGTACCATAAATATTATTACTTTTGCTATTACAGTCGACCCCCTCTAAAGGCACCCTTGTATAAGAACGCTCTCACACAGTACTTGATCCCTATATAATTCCCTCGCTATAAGAACTCCCATCTTTAGTCACACCATTTGTTGGTCCTGAGGGGGGTGTGCTTATAGAGGGGGTTGACTGTCAATAGTTTCTAAACTATACGATCCAATATCAGTAATTTAATTATTTTCTTTTTTGGTCTGGTGGGTTGAGTGTTGTGCTTCCAAGTTGTTGTAAGGTGTAGATAGGGTTCCGTGTGCATGTTAATGTCGGCATCTTTTGATGGGTGTCAGTCCGTTAGTTTTTAATTATAGTTAGTTTTATTCCCGATTAATGTATTTTATACTAAAATATATTGAATAAAGGCAAGATCTCACAGATCGTTAATAATAATAATAATAATAATAATAATATCATCTTTAACTGGAAATAAAAATATTGAAATAAAATAAAATAAAATAAATAGGAATAAAATATAATATAATAAAGATCTCTGAAATAAAAATTACATCTACACCTTTTTTTTCTTTTCGAAGAGCCAATCATATCTATAATAATCTATCTTTAGTTTATAATGATGTTATTAAAAATATAATATTTTTATTATAATAAATAATTTCTTTTATTAACATTATATCTTTAGAAATAAGATAATATATAATAATACAAATATATGATCTATAAAAATATAAAATTCATATTACTGTATCTTCAGGATCATAATTTTCATTTATAAGTCTATATAAATACGAAGGAGGATGTCCTCCACTATAATAATAATATATACAAATGTATATATATAATATGTTAACATATTAATAATTAAAAAAAAAAAAAAAGAATTAATCATTATTATTATTTAAAACTTACGTATTTGTAATAAAGAGGTTAACCAATTCAGGTGAAACGTAATCATAATATGGATTTAACAATGTCACCTTATCTATAAATTCTCCTAAAAATTATTAAAATATTTATAAACATTTTTTAAAACATATTAAAAATATTAAAAAAATATTATAAAATTATTAATTATCAATAACAATTATTATTTACCTTCTTCAAAACTTAACACTGAATCAGGAGCAACAAGATCATTAAAAGAATCTTCATCATATGGATAAAGAGGTGATAATTTATATAATCCAGTACAAACTACAACAGGTGTAGAATGATGTTTAGCTGCAGTGGCTACTGTTTGTGTTCCACTTACTGAGATTAACCCTCCATTTGCTAATACTAATAATATTATTATATATCAATAATAAAATATATTTGTATCAATAATAAATAAATAGATCATAATAAAATATTTTTACCTGCATGTGTTCCCATTATCACTTTATTAACTCTTGACATAACTGCAAAAATTGCCGAATCTGATATTACAGTTGTATCAATTCCTGCTTGTGACAGAGATAATGCCATTTCATGACCTAAGTATCTAATGAATATTATTTATATTATTTATATTATTCTAATTTGTATATATTACATTAATATTGAAAAATATTATTATTATTTCATATCATATTCATTATTATATCAATATCAATATATATATATATATATATATATCAACTTACGTTGGAGATGTTTCGGCAACAATTACACTAAATTTTCGTTTCTTTGCTGCAGTTTTCAAAAAGTATTCCACTGTTCTTGATTTACCTATAGTCATGATAATCTCACTATAATTAATTAATCAATTAATCAATTATAAATAATTAATTATAAATAATTACAATTAAAATAAATTGATTGTATACTTTGAATGAATGTTTTCCATTGCTTGATCTGCGATATTATTATACATATTTTCTAATTCACTAATAATTTCTTGCATCTCTGATATAATAAGAGACTTCAAATGTAAATAAGGGAAAATAAAAGATGAAAATAAAAGTAAAGGATAATAATAATAATAATAATATATACACATATATTTTATATTTTTATTATAACCAAAAAAAAAAAAAAAGGATATTAAAATTTTTCCTATGATAAACCATTGACTCGCTTGTTACATCCAACAAATTAATCATAGAAGCCGAAGAAGATGAAAAAAAATTTGATCCACTATCACCACCTTGTGAATCAATAATTCTCTTTGGTTGAAATATGGATTTAGTTTTGATTTCATCATCATCATCCTCTTCTTCATCTTCCATTGCTTGTGAAAATGATTGCTTGCTACCAACTCCATCAACCCCTCCATCTGTAACTGTAATTGTAACATTGGTTGTAGATATTCCAACTTCAGCTTTATATACATCTCGTATCAATCGTAATACGCGACGTACAATATTTCCTACCGCAAGTTCTAAAATTTTTATTAAATCAATATTCTCGACAGATAATTTTTTTTTTTACTTAAAAAGAATCTTTTTCAGACACACCTCTAGGTTGTGCAAGTATCAACCTCCTTCCAACATCTTTAACCAATTTTATTAAGGTTCCAACTTGATTCCACCTTGTAGCAGAAATCACTTGTCGAAGTAGTAAGGCTGTTTCCAGTGAAACTGATAAAGAACCTACAACTTGTCTTATTTTTATTTAAGAAAAAAAATTTTATTAAATTTATTATTATAAAAAAAAAACAAAATATAATTTTATTAAAAAAGGTACCTTCGACGAAGGCGATTCACTAAACTTTCAATTTTGGAATTTAGATCGCGTGAAATGGTCATATTGATATATATTAATTATTAACTATGTATGAAGTGTAAAAAGTATATATTTTAGTGTTCCAAAATAAGTATCCATATTTTACAGTTTACTTAATTCAAACTACTGAAAATACATCAAAAATACCAAAAAAAAAAAATTGTAAACCAACTTCAAAATTATTGGAATCAATAATGAGGTAATTAAAAACTTTAAAAAATTTAAAACTGGTTTTACCCCGATTTATAACATTAGTATATCAATTTTATTAATAATTAATTGATAACAATCCGTCAACAAAGCGACGGGTCACTTACTAGTTGTTTATTAAAATCAACGAATAAAATACTGTGATCACTTAACCGCGACGTGCAAATTTACATAGTAAAAAAGTTAAGTCAATAAATCTAGTGACAAACATTAGCATAAACACGCCCGCGTCATTTTAAAAATGAAATCCAGCGATACAAGCAATATTTTATATTTTAATAAAATTTTCGAGACCCTATTGTAATTTTATTTTCCAAGACCCCAACAAAAATTCCAAAATCAAAATTCCCTTCTCGGATCACTGTTTTGAACTCTTCGATTTCTTTTCGAGCTAAAATAATAAAAAATTTAATAACATTGGATAATAAAAATTAATGACATTGAATAATAAACATTAATAACATCAAATAATAAAAATTCATTATAAGTAATCATACTTATGAAATTGTTAAACCATGCTTTACACTGAACCACGAATCTGTATCTGCAAACTTCTACAATAATGTCTCGACCTCTATCACCACTCCCTCTAAAAAATAATTTAAATAATTTAATGAGTATATGTTTCAACGCCAACATGCATCTTATTCATCATTAAATCCCCGAGCAACGCAAACGGTCAGGATCATTGACAACTGAGAAGAACGTTCACTGCCGAAACAGTGGCCCGATGCGCTTTCGATTCTCAGATAATTTACGTCAATGTGGAAGCGTAACTTCAGATACATAATAACTCGACATAACTCAGTAAGAAAACTTACCTGTATGTATAACTATCACACCTAATTCTTCAAAATACCTCATCAACAACGCGCAACAACTCCAAATGTACCCGGCGCCTCTCCTTCAATACGTACGAATTCGATTTCAGTAGACATTTTATTTTGAAAAAAAGTTAATATTTGTGTTATTTGTGTTAGTAAACATTGGAAAAACTTTTATACCTTTAATAAACATTTCTGTCAAAAACATACTTAAAAATTACTCGATTAGTTCAAAAGAACATGCCGAAACCATTTTTAGAATTTTGAAAACCTTTTTATATCTTTATTTCCAATCGCACATCAAAACCTGCTTTATTTAACCTTAAATAGAATTGAGCAGTTACGATATACTAAATTCGGTTAATAACTCATGATACATGCAGAATTTAATTACACAATTTTTTTGTCATAACTAGGGATGTCGGTTCAAATATTAGGAACCGTAGCAACCGCGGTTAATTTTATGTTGTTAAACTGACGGTTTGACCGTTATTTTATGCGGTTGAACCGATGGTTCAACCATTTGTTTTCCTCTCACGGTTTTATAAATATTACTTACCTATTCTTAACAATATTATAAAACACTTACTATTTCTAACAATATACTTACTTTTACTCCCTTCGAATCGGGTTCGTGGGGGCTTTTACTCCTTTAAATAAGGTTCGTGGGGAGGGGGTTACAATACAATTACCTTTACTTTTTCAAATCGGGTTCGTGGGTTATTCTTAGTATCTTCTTTCCGAAATCAGTTCGTGGGAGTTAAAAAGTAAGTTATTATTATTAAAAAGTAAGTTATTATTATTATTATAAAACACTCGCTTTTTTCTAACAATACACTTACCTTTACTTCTCGAGTCGGGTTCGTGGGGACCTCTACTCCCTTAAATCGGATTCATGAGGGACCTTTACTCCTTTAAATCGGTTCGTGGGGACCTTTACTCCTTTAAATCGTGCTCATAGGTTCATGGGGGATTTTTCTCCTTTAAATCGGGTTCGTGGGACCTTTACTCCTTTAAATCGTTTTAAATCGGGCTTATTAGCACCTTCCTTTGAAATGGGTTCGTGGAGAAGGGTTACCATATAGAAGTAAGTCTTTTTTATTATAAACCAATAAACGATATACTAATTCTGTTAATTTTTACAGATTTTTTTACGTATGACATAACACGTTTCTATTAGCCGTGATCGATGCATGTGATTGAAATAATGTGGCAAGCAGAGTCGATCATGAGGGGTTAATGTGGTACTAGTTAATCGTACATGGGCTAAGAATAAACTTTATTTTGAAAAACTGGTAGAATGAACATTGTTCAGTTTAATTGATCACAAATGCATGATGGTATCAGATTTACACTATAAATAAAGTTACAATCAACAGAGTGGCAAATATTCTAATTAACCATATTTTATACACACCCTTCATTGTTATAATAAGAATATACTGAAAAGTTTATATACGTTTTTTTGGCTTAGATATCTTTACAACGTGATTCATGTAATTCTAGCAAATTCTAATCTTTACATGAAATAAATGCCCATCGATACGATCCCTATAAAAGATGTGATTTTTTGTCACCCACAGAATCAAAATTAATAAAATGCCACAATACAAACAATAAAAATTTTGCAGACAACAATAAAAAAAAATATCCGAAAAATAAATCCCATTGAACTTCATACTTAGCTTTTGTCAAAATAGAAACAGAGTTTCATTGCTCCGCAATAAGTATATTCGCTTGTGATTGAATGTCTAAGTGTTCTCCACAATTAATTTTCTAATCAGATTTTCTTTGCACAGATGTATTCATTTAACGTCTCGGAAAATATGCCTTTTATGGTATTAACCACTTCTTTGTTTTTCTTTCTCATGACGATATTCCCCAAACACATTCTTCTGTGTATGGGGGGTGTTACCACATGTTTCTTTTTGTACCACACTACACAAAAGCTCACCAATATTACCGCAGAAATTGGCAAAATCAAAGCCGAAATTAATTCTCGTGATGCCAACTATGTAACGGAGGTGCAGAATATTATTTCCACAATTAATAATCTCATAAGGAAATATAATGAAGTCGAGTGAGTTCTGGAAACTTACCATAATAATTTTAGTCGAATTGCTACTGAATTCGGCAAAACTATCACGATGATCCAAAGCGAAATTAATCAACGCTATGCACTTACCCAGAGCATGAATAGGAGGGGTCCGATCAACAAAGTGAAGCATCATCATCCTCCACTCATTCTTCATCTTCTACTCATTCATCCCCAAATTCCTCAGGTAGAGATTGAGCCGAGATACGTGAAATTTATAAAAACAAAAATTACTAATCATATTCTTTATTGTAGGATCTGAACGAATTCAATACACAGATATTACCTCAACAATTTGTTCCCGCTTTAAAGAAATCTTCGATAGGGTCATGGCTGAAATATACCTTTGATGAGATGTGTTATAGTGTAGTGATGCGCATTCGTGAACTTGGAGGGAATATTAGGTAATCTATAGTAAAAAATTTTTATAATAGAAGTAGTGATTGTAAAGCTTGTACAGTTAATGAAATAGGTAGATAGTTAGACAGTATGGAGTAGGGAAAGGAACAGCCATTGTTTTACAATGTAAAGAGGACTAGGATCCGGCTGGCATATTACATGCTTTATTCCTCCCTCTTTGTTCCTACCTCACGAATAATTTTATAGGCCGGCCTTTTACATTGTAATTAAAGCTCCTCATAGGCCTTAAGGCTCACGAGCCTAGCGAACTGAGCCAACCAAGCTGAGCCGAGCCTGATATTATAGGCTTATAGGCTCGCGAGCCAAGCCCAACTAAGGTCTGGCTCGAGCCTTAAAAATTTTGGGACCTTAAATAAAAGCCCACATAATTTTTTTTTTAAAAAAAAATTATTGTTGCTATTAAATAGCAACGGAAAAAATCAAATTAAAAAAGCAATTCGTCGCTATTTAAAGTGACAGATCGCTAAAAAAAAAAGCGATCCGTCACTATTTAAAGTGACAGATCGTTAAAAAAAAATTATTTTTTTTAAAAAAAAAAGCGATCCGTCACTATTTAAAGCGACAGATTGCTAAAAAAAAATTATTTTTTTTAAAAAAAAAAGCGATCCGTCACTATTTAAAGTAACAGATCGCTAAAAAAAAATTATTTTTTTTAAAAAAAAAAGCGATCCGTCACTATTTAAAGTGACAGATCACTAAAAAAAAAAAATTAAAATTTCGTGGCTTTATTTAAAAG
>CAJVPK010000909.1:0-19028 GCA_910592015.1 Diversispora eburnea | reverse complement strand
ACGTTGTAACGATGATGAATCATTTCCGTTTTGTAATTTATAAATATTTTTATAAAAATCAATAATAAATATTATATCGTATAATGTTAGAAATGTTAAAAATATTGCATAACGTTATACTGCGAAATGATAGTATGACATTTATTAGTATAATTATAATTATCACTCCATGGAGCAACCCGGAGTAACCTGGAGTAACCTGGAGCAACCCATGGAGTATTAACCCAGTACATTTAACTATATTTAACCTGGGTTGGGTTGGGTTAATCCTTGCTCCACTATAATATGAACCCAGCCCAACCTGTTATGTTCTATTAACAATCCTAGTAACAATACATCCGGTTTACATTATTTATACCCCTTTTTTATTATTTTAAATATTTTTCTCATATTATGACTTGATGAATAAGTTTTATAGTAAAAAAATGGCATCACATTGCACAGAGATGTTTTCTCAAACAAAGGAAAATTTCAATGCTACACAAATAGCAAAAAAAATGGAACATGATTTTATCACGATATGATGATTTATTGACAGATAGAAAATACTGAAAATTTACCATGATCAGGATAGCCACCTGCTCTCAATAATAATGAAAAAAAATAAACTTGTAAATAAAATTACGAAGAACTGATATGCACCTTTACATGAAATTATTAATATACTGAGTTTAAATTATAATTTAGTAACTTCTAAACAGATACTATATGATGCTAGAATTTACTTCTATATTGTTGCAAAAAGCTTTATATATTAGAAAAGCATGCATCAAATCAAAACTTTTACTGTGACTACTGATGTCTCTGATACTGCCATTGAAACTGTACTGAGCCAAGACCATGGTAAAGGTGACTAACCTATTACATTTGAATTTAGAAAATTGAATTTTGCTGAATTAAACTATGCAACCTATGAAAAGAAAATACTTGTAATAGTTCATGCCATTAAACTTTGATATCCATATCTTGAAGAAAATTATTTACAATTATTACAGATCATGTTACTTTAAAATTTATTAAATCACAATCAAATCTTTTCAAAAGACAAGTTAGGTAACTTGAAGTCTTACAATTATTCAACTTCGATGTTAAATATTATTCGAAAAAACAAATATAGTAACTGATGCATTATCTCGAATTCCTCAACTCTCAAATATTAATACTCTTAATATCAATCTGATTAATAAAGAACTAATGATTAATGAATATAAGAATAATTCTTACTTTGAACCAATTTATCAAGCATTAACTTTCAAAGGAAATAAACTCCAAGCACATGATTTTGAACTTCATCAGGAAATTTAATTAGGTGTAAATTTACGAAAATATTATATGACCTCCAGAAATTTACACTTAAAAAATTTAATTTTTTAACTTTGAACAAGATTTAGGTGACAGGAAGTAATTTTCTACTAATATATTTCTAATATAGATCAAAAGCCCTGGTTTTTGACTACAAGATAATATATGTTTCATTACTATAGCATCAATATTCGTGAAGAAATTCATGTTTAAATTCAAATATCCATGAAAATTTATGTCATAATTTTTCCATAAATTTTCATAATTCTGCTGGAAATTTTTTATTACGTCACAAAAATTTCCAGCAGAATTATAAAAATTTACAGAAAAATTATGACATAAATTTTCACAAAGTTTGAATTTAAATGTGAATTTCTTTGCGAATATTAATGCTATAGTAATGAAATATATATCATCTTGTAGTCACAAACCAGGACTTTCAATCTATATTAGAAATATATTAGTAGAAAATTATTCCTTGTCACCTAAATCTCAGCCAAAGTTAAAAAATTAAATTTTTTAAGTATAAATTTTCAGAGGTCATGTAATATTTCCATAAATTTATATCTAATTAAATTTCTTGATGTTCATAATAAATTAATTTATCTCAAAAGTAGAAAATGACTTGTAATCCTTAATAATAAGAAATTACATATACTTTTGTTATATGAATGTTATGATTCAATTATTGCAGAATATTTTGATATTGAAAAAACTTTAAAATAAATTCAACAAAACTATTTTTGGTCAAGAATGAGAAAAGATATAAAGAAATATGTTACTAGTTGTGACTATATCAAAGAAACAAAGCTTCAAACCAAGTACTTGTTGAATTATTACAACCCCTAAATATATCAGAATATCATTGGGACCATATTACAATGGATTTTGTAATGCAATTATCAAAAACTACAAAAAAAATAATGCAATAGTTGTTTTTGTAAAAAAATTATCTAAACGAACATAATTTATTCCTACTACTACTAATGTAACAGCCACACAAGTAGCTGAAATATTCTTTAATATTATATTTAAAAACAATAGATTACCTAAAATAATTATTTTTGATAGAGATCTTAAATTTATCAGTCACTTTTGAAAAGTATTCTTTTAAAAAATTAGAAACAAAACTTGTAATATCAACCTCTCATTACCTACAAACAGATAGTCAAACAGAATATATAAATTGTACAATGAAAAAAATATTATGAGCTTATACAAATTATCAACAAATTAACTAAAATGAATTATTATTTGCTATAGAATTCATTTACAATAACTTTAAAAATTCATCTACTGAATTTATATTTTTTGAAATTAATTTAAGACAACATTCTAATACACTCATAATATTTATAGCTGAAAAATAAACAAATGTTGTCACAACTGATGAATTCCTATTAAGATGGAAAAATATTATTAATTTAATAGAAGATAATTTATATCTAGTTCAAAAATGACAAAAACATTATGTCAATAAATATTGTTGTGAACTTACTTTTAAAGAAGGTGATAAAGTCTTAATAAATACTGTAAATATTAATGATCCTGTATAAGTTAACTGACCAATTCACAAGCTTGCTTCTAAATTTATGAGACCATATATAATTGAGAAAGTTATTTTTACAACTGCATACTGACTAAGTTACCTTCTAGTTTAAAAATTCATTTTGTCTTCCATATATCTATGTTAAAATTCTATAAAGAAAATTTAAATAATTTTAATTGTAACATTTCATCATCACCAGAAGTTATTCCTAAAACTAATAATAAGAAATATGAAGTTGAAACAATTTTGAATAAGAAATTAATATGTAGAAAACTCTTTTACCTGATCAAATAGAAAAGTTATCCCTTACACAATACCACATGAGAACTTAAAGAAAACCTTACCAATGCTACCAATGTAGTAGTAGCTTTTGAGAATTCATAAGGGCATTAAATTCTAAGGAAAGAAGAATATAACAATTTTGGTTGTTTTATTTTTTACATAGTATTTTATATAGTTTACACTTATTTTCTTATTTCATTTATTTATTTATTTCTTTTTATTTTTATCTTTTTATTCTAATAATGAATAATAGTATATGAGATTAGCTTTAGATTTACAATGTAGTAATCTCATGTTAGGAAATTTTTTCTAGTGAAAACCTTCAAAAGTTAACGTTAATATAGGTATTTTACTGTTTTTTGATATGTTATCCTTTGAAGGTCTTCGTTAACCTTTAAAAGTTATCGATTTTGATATTTTCACATTGATACTACATGTTGGAAGAGTGAAGAGGCAAGTACAACAAGTGTTTAGATTTAGCTCAGTAGTTATCAATAAGTTTTTGGAAGTATGGAAAGACAAATAATAATAAAGTAACTAATTTTCTATACTATAAACTAAGAAACTAGATAAAATAAAGAAGAAACAATTTAGAAAGGATAGTGAATATAGAGAAGAGAAAATATGGCAAATTCTAATCTAAAGACAATAAAAAATAAAATGGAATAGTTTCACTAAGACTTTGTAAGGATTTAAAGGATAGATGGGTTTAAGGAATAAAAAAAGTAAATTCTGGCTAAGTCATGTGATAGTTTGAGCAAAGATCAATAGTTTATTCTAGATTATACAATGTAAACTTTATTTATAATTTATAAATAAATGCAAAGAAAGAAATAAACATGTGTATAACTTATCTATAAATAAAAGAAAGATTTTATTAAGAAAATAGAGAAAATATACCTGCCACCCAAATTCAAAATCCAAATGCCGAAATTCCAAATGCCGAAATCACAAATCCCAAATCCCAAATTATGATTAGTATTTTTTGCCAAAATCCCAAATCCCAAATCCCAAATACTAGTAATTTGGGATTTTGGCATTCCAAATCCCAAATGATTTGGAATTTGGGCAACACATATAAGAGAAAATACAGAAAGAAATAAAGAAAGTGAAGAAATCTATCCTATGTTTACTCAAAAACTATCTAAAAGATTAATCAAAATTCATTAATTACTAATTGATTACTTTATTAACTAATTGTGATTATTGATTTTTAATAATTTATTTTGATTAACTGATTAACTAATTCATAAAGAAGAAAAATTAAAGTTATTTTTATAGATTTTCAATTCTATTCTAAAAATATAAATTAATTTATCAATTGATTATATGATGAAAGAAGAAAAAAGAAAGAAAAAGAAAGAAAATAATAAAATAAACTCAATTTCAGTCTTACTTAGTTTTCTGGTTACTATGAAGGTGGTGGCAATTCAAACATTTGCATCTTCACCTTGATGAGTGGTCTTTCACTAGGAAAAGTGATCACCATCTAAGTAAAATGATAATTTCTAAGTAATCTGCAGTAAACCACAACATCTGCAGTCTGCAATATATCAGAAATCACGTAGCACATAACAGATATAGTTAAAAGAATTTATAATTATAGGTAAAAAAAGAGAATAAAGAATCAAGATTTTTAGGACAAATTCAGGACAGAGGGGTGGTGAAGAGGACGAAAATGAAGTGGGTAGTATAAAATAAGTAGATAAGCGAAGGTAAGTAGTAATAAGTATTAATAAGTAATATCAAGAAAAGAGAAAAAAGAGTAAAGAGGGTAGTAACAATTAAAAGGAAAATTATATAGACAAAGATTTACAGTAACAGGGTGTGATAGATGGAAACGAGAACGAAAATGCAATTATAATGAAGAGGATAAAAAAATATAATAATAACATGATAAAATTTTGTGAATATTATTATTTTTGTAATAAATTCATATCGATAACCTTCGAAGATTTATCAATTTTGATATTTTCATGTGTAAAATTTTACAAATATTATTGTTTTTGTAATAAATTCGTGTCAATAATCTTCAAAGGTTATCGATTTTGATATTTTCATGTACGAAATTTTACAAATATTATTATTTTTGTAATAATTTCATATCAATTACATTTATTTATGTTAGATATTCATAATATATCATTTCGATAGTCATCACTTGCATTTATATCACTATAATTTTTAATTGACATTACACTGTTAACAATATTTTTTGAAGTTTATTGTAGCAATTTTAATTGACATTGTATTGTTAATAATGTCTTTCGAAGTTTATCACACCAATTTTAATCGACATTATACTGTCAATGATATTCTCAAAATTTATCACAATAATTTTAATTGACATTGTATTGTTAATAATATTCTTCAAAAGTTTATTACAGCACTTTTAATCAACATTGCACTGTTAACAATATTTATCAAAGTTTATTATAGTGAAATTGCATTGTTAACAATATCTTTTAAAATTTATTACAACAATTAAAGTTAGTATTTATGTTCACTGAATATAATTATATTATTGTTATAATTTTATTAGATACCAAAGTTTATTAATATTAATATGTTTCCAAAACCTTTGATAATTTAATATATTATAATTAAAGATTTTCAGAATAATTAGATAATTAACAAATATCTTTCGAAATTTATATCACTACATTTTGATCAATATCGATATTTTTTGAAATTTATCATATTGTTGATTATCATTTCAAATTTTCTTTGAAAGTTAATGTTTTTTTTTTTATTTGTATAACAAGATCAGTTATCTTATGTGACTTATTATTTAACTATATATTCTTTTGTTTGTTTTCAGAATAACTACTTTTATTCTCTCTAAACAATCTATATGAAACTCTTCAAAAAGAAATAAATTATATTTTCATATTTTTGTTATTGTTATATCACTGGTCGAAAATTGATAAAATATACACATATCGGGTATCCAATATGTGCATAGTACGTCCCTAATATCGGATATATATCGGATACCCGATAGGTGTAGAGAATATTTTTTTACACTTATTGGGTATCCGATATATATATAAAATATTTTTTATACCTATCGGGTACCCGAAATATGTCCGATATTAGGGATATACCATGCACATATCGGGTACTCGATATGTATATGTTTTACTAATTTTCAACCAGTGTATCAAAATACATCAATAAAAGACAATAATTTAAAATATATTTAATAATATTTATTGATTTACATCAACTTTATTTTATAACTTAACAAGTAAATAAATATATTTTATACTTTATTTACTTTTAAGAATACCTTATTAACTTTAACATATACTTATAAACACTTTGAAATGGTATATTTATATTTTCTTATAATTTATTCTGTTGTTATATCAAGTAAATTAATTTTATAATACTATTACTTGACATATACGATTTTATTTTGTAATATAAAAATATTAATAATATATATATCAATAGAATATTTTCAAAGAAACAAAAACTAATAAGTTATTTTTGTAAATTTATAAGGTAAAAAAATTTAAAATTTTTTTATATAATTTAAAGATCTTTTTTTAAAGAATTTATTTTATTAAATAATTACATTAAGGTTTTATGTAATAGTATTTAGAATTATAACAAGTTCTCCCTTTATTAACATATTCATAATAACAATATAAGTATTCAAACTATTTGAAAAAATTAATTTACTTCAAATTGATATATGAATATTTTGAAGATATATGATATAATATATTCTGATGGTTCAAATAATAAAAAATTCAAATTAATAATGTTAATTTTAATTATTATAATAGAAAATTTATAAGAACTTTGAAAGAACTCACTATATTGAATTTGTATTTTAATTCTGATATTGAATTAATATTTTTGACAATTCTAATTGATAGAATTTAATAATAAACATATATCTTTTTTACTTAAATTCCATTATTTTTCTAATAATAAACTCTTGGTAATACCTTGTAACTTTCTAGCAAATATTTTTATCTATAGCCTTAATTTCTTAAATTATTCACTTAAACTTATTAGTCAGTTTAATATAATTAATAATTGATCATATAAATTCTAAGTTCTTTATTATTACTTTATAATTAAATTATTCTTGTTTTTTAATTTCTAGTTAAGTTTATATTTATAATTTGTAAACACATTTCTTCTTGTTTATGAGTTGCTAATTGTAACTTATCTTTTGAAAAACAAAATTAGTCTAGAAGGTTGGCTAGTAACAATGTCATTTTCTAATTCTTTTTTTTTATTTTTTTGTCTCCAAGTAGTTATTCTTAAAGTTCCAGTATATACTACTCTAATATTACTTGCAGAGCCCTTATGCCAATAAAGAACTTCAGTAATAAGTCTTTTTTCTGTCTCCTCAAATTCTCTTAAGTTTTTCTCAGTAATAAGTATCTTTTTTGTCTCAAATTCTCTTAAGTCTTCTTCAGTTCAATAACCAGTTTCATTTTCTATTACAACTTCACTTTCTTCCAAATTAATAATTTCATTTGTAACTGTTAACTCTTGAGATATGTAACAGCCTTTTTTTCTTGTGTAATTTGTCAACCTGTCTTTGTCTTTTTGTTTTTAAGTGGCAATAAAATTTTTCATAAAAAATTCTAATTATTTCCAATCATATGAAAATCATGTACTGTAACTTTAAATGCCCATAATTTTTTTCAATCAAAAATCTAACCGGAAATTGTATCACTTTAAAACCTATCATCACCTTAAAAAGGAAAAATCTAAAAAAAGTAAACCGGTAACTTTGTTCTTCAAGACATGATCTAAAAAATTACCGGCACCATATCAAAAAATAACCATAGGTCTATCAAAAACGAACTCTTTGCTACACAGTAGGTATGTGTCACGTGGATATAAGCATATAAGCATATAAGCATCGAATCTTTTCTTCTCATCGATAATGTATTTTATAACATCATCTTTTAAACAATTCACTCTTAAAAATTTTCAATCATTTATAAGATCACCAAAGCCCTTTCCACTTTCATCGATATTTTTACAATTTCATTTTCATTTAAATTCTTTCCATTCAGGAAATGATAATGGTGATGATAAAGATGATAAAGCTTTCCAATTATTAAAATCCATTCTCAGTTCGAATAAACCGAATGACAATGATGATGGTAACAACAATGATAAATCCTTTTTTAATAAGATCGAAAGAATCAATAATAATACAAATCCCGTTCTTGTTGATCGTTATGAGATAAAACCTGAATCGAAATCAAAGGAGAGTAATGATGCTACTACTGCTTTAAATATTGATACTCCTGATGTTCAATCAACCACAGAAAAGGATTCGATAAACCTACTGGATATTACTGACGATATTGATGTTACTTCGAGTGAAATTAATAATGAAATGAATGATCCTATTATGATTCAATTAACAAACATGATAATGAGAGATGGAAAAAAAGCTAGTGCCCAACGTTATGTAGCCGATTGTTGTCTGGAAATTCGTAAACAAACCAAAAACAATCCATATCAAATTATTAAAGCTTCTATCGAAAAAACTTCTCCTTTAGTTCGTCTTATAGGTTATAAACAAAATTCAAAGAATATACAAATTCCTATTCCACTTAACGAACGTCAAAAACGTCATAAGGCTATTAAATGGATATTAAATGCTTCGGATAAAAGACCTGGAAAAAAATTCAGTGAAAGATTAGCTTTAGAAATTTTAGCTGTTATTAATGGTCAAAGTCCTGCATTGCAACAAAGAGAATCAGTGCATAAAGCGGCACTTGTAAATAGAGCAAATTTACCAGTCAAATGGTAAACTTAAAATTGTATAAAGACTTTAATTATTTAGTTTTTGGTGACACACTAAATTTTTTGAATAATTTTAAAATTTCTAATAAAGTTACATATATAATTTATTTTATAATAAAGTGGCAACCGTTTTTTATATTAATTGTAATCCAACATTGCAAAATGAATGATAATTATTTTCTTTGAAATTGTTGCTATTTATTATTTTTCTATAGACTGCGCGGCTTTCTTTGCCTTAACTTGTTCTGATAAATACTAAAAGTGGAAAGATGATAATAAAATTTTAGATAGGAATTGATATCAATAATTATTCAATCAGTCATATACTCACTTTTACTCTAAGTTTACATTCTTTTTTTGTTTTACCCTCAACTGCACTTGATATTTTGTCCCATCTATCAACATCTCCTTTCCATGAAGGTGGATACATTTGTAACGCCCGTTCTAATTGTGCTTGCTGAGTAGCAGTCCATACATTTGTTACGGAAGTCGATGAGGAAGGACTTGAGGAAGCTTTTGAAGTAGATCCATTTATAGAATTTGCTTCGGTTGATTTTATTGAAGTTTCTACCTTCACTGCTGAAACTTCCGTTATTCGAGATTCAATAGGTTGTGACAGAGACTTAGATTTCATCTTATTTTTGCCTTGTTTTGATGATGTTTTTGAGTTATTTTGTGCATTAGTTTGCGCATTAGTTTGAACATTAGTTTGCATATTAGTTTGCACATTAGTTTGCACATTAGTTTGAGTACGCAGCTTATCATCATAATTGATGGTAGCTTCTCGCATAGAAGGATCTTCATATATACGCGTATCTGTATGTTTCTTTTGATGCTGCAACTTTCGCACATCATCTTCGTCCAATGCATTTGCGCCTGTTATAAATAATTTAATCATCTATTAATATTTCTAAATACTATGTATCAAATATAATCAAATAATCAATAATATTAACCTTTTTGAACTTCTTTAGATTTTTTTATAAGTTCTTCATTTGACCGTGGCGGTTTTCCAGAATGGTCTGCAACAAATTCGCTAATTTTTTCCCACCTTTGTTTGGTCATTATAATAAATTATTATTATTATTTTGCTTTCGAATTTTTTTTTTTTTTTTCTAATTAACTTACCTATTTAAGCTTCCACCTGGAAACTTGTTTGCAGCCTTTATCAGTAACGATATCTCATCTACGTCCCAAGGTCGTTCCTTTGGTTCCTTCTTGTTTTCACCCTTTGATGCATTGTCTTTTTCTGTACTCGATCCTTTAACAGGAACAATGACATTTAAAGTAATATCCGCTGAAATTGATAATAAATTTATAATAAATAAATATCTTAATAAATTAACATGGAAAGTCAAATTAACAAATGAATTATAAATACACTGTTTGAAATGTGTAATAGTATCGGGTGACAAAACACTAGAATTTATTAGTCTTGTTACTTCGGTTATTAAAGCTTGTTTCACTCCATTACTATCTTTTGCGGATTCCACTTGATTTCGGACATTTTGAAGTTCTTCTAATGTCAATTTCTCGAATAAAAGATCTAATTCAGACAATTGTTTACCAATAACGTCTGCAGGGGGAGACTCATTGGTCGGATAAAAATAATTATAATTCTGAATATAAAAATATTATTATATTAATTTTATGAAATCAAATTTTTAAAATCATAAAGTTAAATTTATGTAATTAAAACAAATTTACTTTGACAAATGTCTTGATGGTTTTACGTTCGTTACGCATAGACTTCTTCAATGCTTCCTTTTTCTTCTTTTCCCCTTGTTGCTATAATCAAATATAAATTCATTAGAAGTTCAAATCATTTCAAATCCTTTTTTATATAAAAAAATCATCTTGCTCATTGACAAACCTTCTGTTTGGCTTCAGCTTCTGCTTGCTCTTTCTTTAATTTCTCCTCTTCAGCAGCCTAAATTAAATTAATTATATGTTAAATTTTTTTATTAATCATTTAATTAATAAAGTAATAAATATAAATAATCAAAATTTCAGGAAATAGAACCTTTTTTGCCGCTTCTTGTGAAGCCTTGACAGCATCCTCCCTTTGTTTCTTCTTGGCTTCTCTGGCGGCTTTTTCTTCTTGCTTGAATTTCAAAATTCTTGGATCTAATGACAGTGCTTGATCTATCGATGTAATAAATAAAATTCATAAATCTATCGGTATATATAATATAATATATATCAAAAAAAGAAAGTTAATTCAATTCATAATTCATAATCAACAAATCTACCAATAATTTTTCTTAATCGCTGTGTATCTTCCTTTTTATGTTTTGCCCTTTCAGTTTTATTCTTTCGCTCAAGATAACGTTTATCATCGCGGCTATAAATAAATAATATAATAAGTATACAATATTAAATACATTATTTCCAACATGATTGTTTAAATGACAGAATTTAATGAAGAAAACAACGCAAAAAAAAAGATCAGGTTAACTCTTACTTATCGGAACCATCTGCATCTTCTTTATCTAAATATTCAAACGAACGCCAAGAGTCAAAGTTATACCTAATCAAAAATCAATATCAGAAATCAATATTAAAATTAATAAGCAATATTTTATATATAAAAAAAAAAGTTTTACAAATATAATAAATACCAGAAATCATAAAATGCCTCCACTTCTGATTTAGGGGAATTTATATCTCCCAGCATTGGAACAGGAGTTTTATTTGAAAATCTAAATTTTTTAAAGATATTAAAAGTGATGATTATTAGAAATAAAAAATGATTTCGGATAATAAAACTTGCCTTGCTTCACGTTCAAATACTGGACCATAAATTTCAAAGAAGTCACCCTTGGCCTTTAGACTGGGTGGCGAGTCGTCAATAGCTTCATCGACGGAATCAAATTGACGTCTTTTAACGGGATCAAAAAGAATTTCATAGGCTATTTTGTAAAATAATAATAATAATAATAATAATAATAATAAGTAAATAATATCTTATGTATTATGTATTATGTATTATATCTTTAAATGATTAAAATTCAAAAAAGTACCTTTTTGAATGCATTTAAAAAATGCATCATCATTTGTATTTCCGCTTGATGCTTTTTTATCCGGGTGATGCTTAAGAACTTTCCTTCTATCTAAAACGCCGTGAATCGATATAATTATTGCTTAATTGATCTAAATATTCAGCATTTCCATTGGCATCCATTATAACTATAGCTTACGCGCTTGTTTAATCTGATCATCTGTAGCTTTCCACCTATATTTGGAAAGACCTAAAACTGCATAATGGTCTTGTTCCTAGCATATATTGAATTCACAAATCAAATCAACATACTCGTGTTGTAATGAAAAACTAAAAAATAACAATTTATTATTTGATTCCAATAATAATATAATATACCTTCCAGTCTTTGGGATCTCGAGATAGCAATTCTGGGGTTTCTTCTTCTTCATCCTTTAAATCTATTACCTCGTCCTCCTGTTTAATAGCAGCTTCCGCTTGAATGCGGTCGTCTTCATCAAAACTATGATTATTTAACTTTCGACGAGCATGTGCAAGAAAGAAACGACCAACAGGTTCAATGTTCCTATTGACACTGCCTGGAATTCATGAGTAGAAAGTTGACATCGCTTGCAGCATATACACTCGTCTTATAATCTTTAGAACTTGGGAAGTTTAAAAGAACCTGAGATTCCGCTATAGATCCGGTACTGTGTACTTTCGTTCCATCCTTCTGGAGATACACCGAAAACAAATGAAGACTGGGCCATTTTTGATATTAGATCAATAAAGAGATTGAAATAAAGTTTTTTTTTTTTGAATCTTATATATCACTTGTGCCACATACTCTTCTACTGCTTGCATAGATAGATGTTACACACGACTACATTACTTTTTCCAATTCCTTTTTATTTTTATTTATTTTATTTAAAATGGCTTTCTCCTTTTTCAAACCAACTACTACTATCATACGAACCTTTAAACCTTTTACATCATTTTTCAAAAGTTCATCGAGATGTCAAAATTTTCTTTTTCAAGCTCGTCATTATACAGCTCGCAAACCTAAAAAAATTTCACCACTTGCGGCACCTGTTTATGGTGAAAAAAAATTAGATGATAATAGTCTGTTTATTTCTCGTGTCCCATTGACTCCTCCAAAAATTACTGTTGATCAATTACCACCACCACTTAGACCCATTAAAGAACAAAGAAAACGTAAACACACTGAAGAGCAAATCGAAGAAATGAGACGATTGAGAGCATCAGATCCAGCGAAATATAGTTTAAGTGTGTTAAGTAAGATGTTTGATTGTCCATCACATATCGTTGCTCAATTTGCGCCTTTGCCTCTAGAAAGAAAAGCAATTCTTGAGGCTAGGAAAGAATATCTTTATAGTAAGATGGGATGGAAAAAGAGAGTTATTAGAGCAGAGAGAATTAGAAGAAGAGCTTTGTGGTGAAATTTTTGGTTGAATTTTTGGTTGAAATTGTGAGATAAAATTTGAGATAAACTTTATTTCAAAATTTTATTGGAAAAGAAATAATACATGACATGAACAATATATTTGGATGAAAAAAAATCATCTAATTGTCACCGATTTTTTTTTTTCAAATAATAAAATCAAAGCTTATAAATAAATTTTTATATTTAAAATTATATTTGAAAATGAAATATTTCTTTTAGATATCATATATAGACAAAAAGTAATGAAGTAATGCCAAAGAATTTTTTTTTTATAGATACAACTTGTAGACTTTTTTAAATTCTAACAATTCTAACAATTACAAATTACCAAATGTAAATAAAGTTCATTACAACTACTGTACTTCTCGATTTCTAAGGCTTTCTAAGGCTTTTTAAGGGTTTTGATCTAGGAGAAATTTATTATAGCTGTAGTTCTCCATACATAGTTAAATTCAATTTGAACCATGACGCATCAATTACGTATTTTATAAACTATATTAGTAAATAGATATCATGTGCTTTCAAACCAAAAATTATAAATAACAACGCTAAAAAAGACAAACATTTTTTTAAGTATTAGAACTCTCAACCAATCAAATAAAAAATGTTTCAAAGTAACGATAATCATTCAATTGATCAAAAAGAAAAGCATCCTTCTGTAAAGGAAAAAGTTCAAGACGCAGTTCATGTTACCGCACAAAAATTACATTTAGAACCAAAGAAAAAAAAGCCTGATCCTAAGACTGAACGTGATTCTCGATCGAATGTAAAGGAAAAAATTCAAGACGCAATTCACGTTACCGCACAAAAATTAAATTTGGAACCAAGGGAAAGAAATCCCGAGGCTGCGCATCAAAATGCAAAAACTAATCCCGAATAAATATATTAAATTTATGTTATTCATATTTCAATAAATCTATTATCAAATTTATATTATTTTATTATTTATATTACAAATATTACAAATTTTCAATATTAAATAAAATTAAATTTTATAAACCGATTTTAAACGAAAAGATAATAAAATAAATACGCCTGCACATGTAATACTATGGGTATACAGATAAACTGTACGGTACGAAACGCTATTTTGTACTGTACTTGTACGATTTATTTGTGGCTTGTACGGTTGATTAACTGATATCACGTGATATTTTAACCGTTGGAATTTTATATAATTGTGACGAATAATATACCCCTAATTGATTTGCATGTGACACAAACCCTAGACAATAATATATTACAGGGGTTGGGTTTATATTTAGTACTGTTCGGCTTTTTAATATAAAAATACTTGTACTGTACAGTTTTTTAACATAAAAAAGTTCATATAGTACAATTAGATTTTTATAATATATATTAATGTACAAATTTTGTGCAAAAATTTATATAAAATCATACAGTACAAAATAATGTTTTGTACTATACAGTTTATCATCATATCTTAATACTATGTAGAAAGATTTTTTTCTGTCAATCAATCTTTAGACATTGGGTACACAAAAGTTTGCAAATATGTCACAGTGCAATCACAATATATTATAAAGAGACACATGATTTTCTTATATGATAATAATAATCAGGAGACACAGAGATTCAATTTCAATATAGATAACAATGCACATAACATTCTTTGATAATGAAGCTACCATAGTCACTAATGATTTTTGTTTTGTATTAATTGCACTTAGCCATAAATAAATATAAATATTAACATTTACTATATCATTTTTTATAACAATATACATAATTAAAAATAGTATCCTCAATTATTTTTTCAAATTTTTAATATTGTAAATTTTTTAGATGGAATTGTGATAAAAATTCATATATCCTCAATTAATCCGTATGTCTTCAATTGCTCCACAATTTTGCAATTGTTCTACAATTCTACAATTCTTCAATTGTTTTGCAATTCCTCAATCGTTCTGCAAGTTTGTGTAACTTGATAATTAAAATTTTTTTTTTTAAAAAAAAAACCTATATTTACTTTTTACTCTTCTTCTTCTTACCTTTTACTGGCTCATGAAAATACCTGTGGAGATCAAAATCATAGAAATTGTCTTTGCAGATATATGGTTAAAGGTGAGTTTTTTTTCTTTTTTTTTTTTTTTTTTTTTTAAAAAAAAATAAAAATTCATTTTATTTTTTAAAACAATAAAAAAAAATTTATACTTACTTTGTTCCTTGTTTTTATCCTTTTTCTTTTCACCTTTCACTAGTTTGTAAGAATATTTGTGGAGATCAAAATCGTAGAAATTGGCTTTGCGAATGTATGATTAAAGGTAAGTTTTTTTTCTTTTTTTTTTTTTTTTTTAAAAAAAAAAATAAAAACTCATTTTTATTTTTTAAAGTAATAAAAAAAAACCTATACTTACCTTGTCCTTGCTTTTATCCTTTTTTTTCTCACCTTTCGCTAACTCGTGAAAATATTTGTGAAAGCAGAAATTGTTAAAATTAGCTTCACGAATATATGGTTAAAGATAAGTTTTTTTTTTTTAAAAAAAAAAAATAATAAAACCTTATACTTACCTTGTCTTTACTTTTATCTTTCTTCTTCCTGACTTTCACTGATTCATGAAAACATCTGTAAAAATTGAAATTGTTAAAATTGACTTCACAAAATGTACAATTAAAGATGAGTTTTTTTTTCTTTTTTCTTTTAAAAAAAATAAAACCTTTATGCTTACTTTGTTCTTGCCTTTATTTTTCTTTCCTTTATCTTTAGCTGGTTCATGAGAACACTTGTGAAAGTTGAAATCATTAAAATCAGCTTTGCGAATGTATAATTAAAGATGAGTTTTTTTTTTTTTCTTTTTTTTTAAAAAATAAATAAAACCTTATATTTATCTTGTCCTTGCTTTTACCTTTCTTCTCCTTAACTTTCACTAGTTCATGAAAATACCTATAGACATCAAAATTGTCAAAATTGATTTTGCGAATATATAATTAAAGGTGAGTCTTTTTTTTATTAAAAATAAAATCTTATACTTACCTTGTTCTTTTCTTTACCCTTCTTCTCTCCACCTTTCACTGATTCATGAGAACACCTGTAGAAGTTGAAATCATTGGAATTAACTTTATAAATATATAATTAAAGGTTCCTTTTTTTTTTAAAAAAAAAAAAAATATAAAACCTTTATACTTACCTTTCTTCTCTACCTTTTGCTGGTTCGTGAAAACACTTGTGAAAGTCAAAATTGTCAAAATCAACTTTATAGATATATGATTAAAGATCTTTTTCTTTTTCTCTTCTCTTCCCTTTCTTTCTCTCTCTCTTCCCTTTCTCTCTCTCTCTCTTCCCTTTCTCTCTCTCTCTCTTTCCTTTTTCTCTCTCCCTCTTCTCTTTCTCTCTCTTTCTTTTCACTTTTTCTCTCTCTTTCTTTCCTTTCTCTTTTTCTTTTCTTTCTCTCTTCCTCTCTTCTCTCTCTCTTCTCTTTCTCTCTCTTTCTCCTCCTTTCTCTTTCTTTCTTTTCCCTTTCTTTCTCTCTCTTTTCCCTTTCTCTTTTTCTCTCTTCCCTTTCTCTCTTTCTCATTTTCTTTTTTTTCTCTCTCTCTTTTTTCTTTCTTTTCCTATCTTTATGTGATACCTTTCTTCAGACTTGCAGAATAATTGCAAACTTGTGAAATAATTACAGACTTGTGGTATAATTGCGAAATTACAGAATAATTGAGAATTGCAGAATAATTGAGGAATTACAGATAATTGCAAATTGTGAAATTGCAAATTTTTTATTATTAAAATCTTCAATAATTACAATACAAGAAGTAATACCATAATTTTCAATTCATAATTGTGGATGCCATTTTTATATATGACACTTAAAGACTTCAATAATTTTAATAATTTTTAAAAAGTTATAGAATGTGATATAGAAGTAATACCAAAAAAAGGAAGTTGATATTTTGAAGTCAAGTTAATTTAATACAAACTGTTAATCTCTTTTTTAAAAAATAATTACTCATTCCCAACTTATATCAATTCAAAAATATCTTACCTTTATATGATTAATATCCAATAGGACAAAAATATAACTTGTTATTAGTTAATAAAATTATATATGCAATTCTATTGATTAATAAAAAATCATATTTTTAAATATTATTGACTATTTGTTATTACATAAGGATGGAAAAAAAATTTTTCATAATTAAAAATATCAAATTTTAAGAATACAACAAAAGAAAGTAACTATCTATTAATGAAAGAAAAATATTGCAACTAATGAAGAAAATGTAGAAGTTGATGAAAGAGAAGAAGAAGAAAATGAAGAAAAAATATAAACATGCCTACTTGCAACAGCTCTTATATAGAATGAACTTGAAAAAAATAATAAAAGAATGATAAAAGGAATATCAAAAATAACTTATTATTGTAAGTTTGGTACTTCTGAAGTACTTGTCAATGTTTTTAAGAGAACATCTAAAATTACTATTTTTTGAAGAAACAAAAAGTCTTTAAATGGATCTGCTGATTTGTCTACTGGTGATTTTTCAAGTGAGTTTGTCAACAAGTCTACTGGTAGTTCTTTTATTTCCTTTGATGTCTTCTATACTACCTGGATCTCTGGATGAAATAAATGAAGATTCAATACTTTGTAAAAGAATTATATAATTTTAAAATGTCCTTCTCAAAAATGAAAAGACACTTACAACCTTTGAGTACAACAGACAATATGCTGTTTATGAATATTTCATACAGCTAAATAATAGCAATGGAAAAATAAAATCTAGTGAAGAAGAGGTACATATAGCTATATTGTTTCAAAGCCATATATAGCTAAATGAATTCATTCCTTAGCTAAATTTTATCTGAATTACAAATCATTTCCAGTTTCACATTATGACAAGTATCAAAAAATACAAATAACTTGTTGACGATAAGAATATTGTATTGAGCTTGTAACAGTGAATACAGCAAGAATCAAATTTAAATGGTATTAACTTATCTTATTTTAAATAATATATTGAAATTTTATTTTATCTGAATATATAAGGACCAGAAAAATAATTAGCTTAAAAATTACTAATAGATAGTTGCATATCTTGAGATACTGATTTGAAGGATATAAAAAAGTTATTTATTTTAATAGGTATGAATAAGAAGATGTTATTAAATATAGAAAAAAATTTTTAAAGACAATAAAAGAATTGGAACAATGAATGGCAAGATATAAAAGAATAGAAATGGAAGTGATTCCACTAGTACTTGTACCAGGTGAAAAAGAGTTGATTCTTGTTACTCACAATGAATGTATCTTTTATGCAAATGATGAAAAAAGAAGAATTTGAAAAGCAGATGGGAAAATGCTATTGTGAAAGAAAGGAAATGGAAGATCAATTATGGTGAGTGAGTTTATTTTGAAAGCTTGTAGTAAATTGAAACTTAATGAAGAAGAGGTAACAAGAAATCTGAATATACCTATAGAATTACATTACTATCTTCTACTTGGCAAGAATCAAGAAGGTTATTGAACCTTTGAACATTTGGTAGAACAGATTAAATCCAAAGCAATTCCTATTTTTGAAGCAAAGTTTCCTAATCCAACAGTTGTTTTTACCTTTGACAATAGTACTAACCATGTACACTCACCTAGCAAAAGTATCCGACCACTTAAAAATTATTAATTACAAAGTAAATTTTTATCCGTTAATAA
>CAJVPK010000908.1:0-19039 GCA_910592015.1 Diversispora eburnea | reverse complement strand
TTGATTAATAATTTAGTTATCTAACTTGAATCACTTAAGTTTACTAGTTGTAAACCTCCTGTTGGAACCTTATTTTGTCCAACAGGTCGACTAGTAATACCGTCAAGTCACTCTTGTCAGGTGGTTCTTGAGTAAATCAGGAATCACCAGTGATAGCGCCTGTTTAGAAAAGGAATATCGGTTTCTGATATACTTTAAAAATATTGGGTTCACGATATTACTATAATATCGGATACCTAAATGAATCTAAAAAATATCATACTCCTGATATTACTATTTATTATCATATACCCGATATTAATAAAATATCAGGTACCTGAGATCAAAACAAAATCTATCGCATAACTATCGAGTGCATTATAAAATTTACAAAAGTGCTATTGAGCCTTTAAAGAAAAAATGCAGATATTGGACACCTGATATTTATAAAAATATTTCATGTGCCTGATGATTTTCCGATAATTGACCGATATTTGAAAATATCAGGGGGCTGATAGGTACCTGATAGATATCTGATATTCGAATTTTGACCTGTGTATTGTACAAGTTAAAAGTATTTTTCGTCTTAATTTTCAAGTGGGTTATTCCTGTATAGCAATTTTAGATGAAGCGAATGTCATTATGTGTCAAATGGTTAGTGGAGTTCATACTTGAGAATCTTCCAATGTTATGTGTAATTTGTTAAATATAACTACTCATGTCATTGCTATGGATACATTTGCAAATGATTTGACTTTAGTTTTCTTAAAATCCTATTAGGGTGAAAATGTTCAAGTTATTGATAACAAATATCAACCATATAGAGGAGAAATTGTTAAACTTTTTTACGATCCAGATAAAAGTTCAGAAGTTATACGTAAAGGTTTTAGGATACTTCAAGAAAGTAAGTATGTTGCATTTGTTATGACATCCTGTAAAAAGGCTTGAGCCTTAACTAATCAAGTATCTAAGTTGCAAAAACCTGATAGTTCATTTATTTTATCACGAGTTTATTTTGATCAAATGGATGGGAAGCAATGCCAAGATGATTTTGCTAATATTGATGTCACCCGGAGTTCTCTTGACTGTGTAATTTATACAAGTACTATGGAAGCTGGCATCTCTTTTGAAATCTCTGAATATTTTGATGTAGTTATAGGCATTACTAATATTGCCACTCCAGTTCATATTGAAGCATTTGCTCAAATGTTATTCAGAATCTGCAACTGTTCATTGCGTATAGTTTCCCTTTATCATAGCAAAAAATTTGATATTTTTAAAGATCCATGTCAGAAACTCATTCGGGCTGAACTTTCAACTTTAAGACTTGAAGACTTACCAACAGCAATTAAAGGTCAACGTGAATGGGATAAAATTGTTGATTGTTATGTACTTAATTTATCTCTAGTAGTAGAAACCTATATCGAAGTTAAATATCAGATACGTTTATTAGTCAAATATTTTCCTGAGATTCTTTGCAGTCTTATTGCTAGTACTGAGGTAACACTTGAATTAATTTCAATAGAAGATGTTGAAAAAGTTAACAGGAGTGAAGTTTCTCATATTATTAAGAATATTGAGAAAAAAATTAAAAGTATAGATGCAAAATTAATGGTTAATGCCTCAGATATTAGCTCTGATGAAGCTGAAATTCTTAAGCAAAACTCTATACGTTCTTTTACTGATAACATGACTCTGCAATGACATTATTTGTGAAAAATATATGCTTCAGGTAATATTGGTGACAAGAATGATATTCAAGATTGGGGCATGAATAATGATGATTGGATCAAACTTTGTAATATAGATTTTGTAAAAAAATTCAATAATCCTGAACCTTTACAATATTTTAGAAGACTGGTATATTTCAGAAGACAAGGTTCTAATGTAACAAATTCTATAGAAAATCTAAAAATCAAAGAAGAAACGCAATGGGAAGATTCACATGATTCTACAGACCTTTTTTCAGTCGATTTGCATAAATTTTATTTAGCAAAACAGTGGGAAGCGATACATAATCTTGTTCAATCAATAGGTTTTAGAGATATAGATGATACGAATATTCTTTCTGGTGATGATGTGATAAAAGTTTTCAAATAATCATAGGAAAAAATTGTTAAAATTCAAGAAGATACATTATTGCTCTTTGGTTTTAAAACCAGAGCTAAAGGAATATCAGATCTTAATGCTACAATAAAGTTTATTAATGCAATACTAGGTAATTGATACGGTTATACTATCAAAAGTGGGTGAAAAAGAGAAGGACCAAAAGATCAAAGAGTATGGAAAAGTATTTATTAGATTGATCGTGTGACAGATAGTGGAGCTAGTTTTATAACTTAAGAAATAATAATGACTATAAAGTTGAATGATCCTAATTATCATTTTACAGATCCAATTCTTCCACCATACAAGTTAGAATCGATTGATGAAACTCAAGAACTTTTCAATTTAATATCTATTACTACTGATATTACTATTTCAGAAGAAGCAAAGCTTCGATATTCTGCATTATTTAGTAATGAGGTTTGTAAAAAAAGTTCTTGTAATAATATAGTTGAAAAATTATTAACAAATTTGTTACAATTATTTTTTATAGAATTAACTTAGTTAAATAATTCAAAGTAATTCTCAAACATTACTGAAGCTAAGAAAGAGATACCTGAATCCTTAATTTCTTTATCCTCAGAATATCTCATCAAAAATGAAACTAATATAGATACCCTTATCTTTTATTTATAATAAAAATTTCAGATGTCAAAAGAAAGATTGAAAAAATGGAAAGTCAAGATTCTCTTTGAAATGCGGGATAATCATAATTACTGGAAAAAAGAATGTAAGAGTATGAATGAAGTTGCTTTCTTGAAATATAAACATAATTTCGAAATTAAATTAGACATTTCCACTACTCTACACAAAAAAGAATTAAAAACTCGCTCTTTGGCTCTTATTGAATATGCGTAATTGTGTTATATATCTTTCAAGATAATATAATCTAGTTAAGTAGTAATTTCTGGAGAAGAGAAATTGCTACATTTAGCTAGTCATTCATTACAATAAGTATATTAAAAAATTCAAATCAAAAATTAATACTTCAAAATCTAAAGTTTTTGTATTGTGCATTTTGGATAGTAGGGTTTGGACAACTAAATACTTATTAAAGTAGGTTAAGGTACATATTCAATAATCATTTTTGTGTTGTATGATTTTGATCAAGATGAAAAGTCCCACTTATGAAAAATTTCCAATATATGGGATAAGGTAAATTAGCTGATAACTATTTTTGTGTCATGTGATTTTAAATTTCGAATACCAATTCACATTTTTACCTACCTGATCAAGGTAGGAAAAACCAAACTATTATATATTAAAAAAAGACAATATACAAAGGTAAGAAAAAATTAAGCTTTAACCCACCAAGAATTTTTTAGTTTGAGTAATATTTCGAATAAAAAAAGTGACCCACTAAGGTAAAATTATTACAGAAAGATATATATAAAATAAAATTATGCTTTGATGGGCTATTGAGATTTCAAATAAAAAAAGTGGTCCACTAAGGTAAAATTATTACAGAAAGATATATATAAAATAAAATTATGCTTTAATGGGCCACCGAGTAAGGATAACAATTCAGCACTACGTGTCTCATCTTCAGCAATTAAATGATTGTAGATAACAATTCGATACTATGTACCTCACCCTCGACAATTAAATAAATAATAAATAGCAAATTGTAAAAGTTGTCTCTAGAAAAATTTACCTAGACCAAAAATTTGACAAGGTATATTGATATACTTATGTCAAAATATGTGTCTTTGTCACTAGCTTATTCAGGTCTGCTCTGGATTAGCTTTTCCAACTTTTTCTGATTTTCTAGCTTTTTCACTAATAATGATCTTGAAATTGATACTTATTAGCATTGGCTATACATCTCACTTCACAAGCCATGACATACAAATAATAAAATCAAATTTGAGTTTCTAAAAGAATTAGGAGTTGTTGTAGAAGGGCACAAGAAGTTTTATAGGTTATGATCACTTATCTCTAACATTCACCTTACGCAGTAAACATGATTTGAGCATCACACAGGGGGTTGTGCATCTTTGACACAGCAAAACTAAATTATATATCACTTCTCTGACACAGCAAAACTGAATCACATGTTATTCGTCTTATGCAGCAAACGCGATTTGAGCATCACACAAGAGGTTTACATATTTTTGACGTAGCAAAACTGAATTATATATCACTTCTCTGACGCAGTAAAACTGAACCATATGTTATTCGTCTTATGCAGCAAACACGATTTGAGTGTCATATCCTATACTAAGTAGTTACCCTGGAGTACCATAACATAATTATGTTATGGCACCCCAGGGTGACCACTTGTATTATATAATTCTATGTAATGTAAAAAACTTTCTCTTTTTTTAATTAATAAATTTGAAGCAAGACCTTGTTGAAACAAAAAAAAAAAATATTAATTTATATATTATTTCAAATATATTCACATATATTTACATATATTTAGTTTTTATTAATTGCAAATATATCTGTATATATTTGTGAGTGAAATTTTTCTAAAGAAAAAAAGCAAAAGTAAAAGAGTTAAAAAAAATAGAAAAAAAAAATTCACCAATACAGGTCAAATACAAAAGATATATTATATTGAAAAGGAATTTTAATTTTTGCTAATTATAATATAAGATACAATAGATAGTCAATTGTTATTGATTTTTAACTAATCTATAGTATAGAAATTATCATTTAACCTTATAAAAACTATAATATTTAGAATATACTTAAAATATATTCAAAATATATTTTATTAAGTATTTTTTAACTATATAAAAAATTATTTAAAATATTATTATTTTATAATTAAAATATATTTAAAATATACTTAAAAAAATACTTAATTTAGATAATAAGTAAGTATATTTTAGATATATACTTAAAATATACTTAATTTTAAATATGTTTTAATAATATTTTAAATATGTTTTAGGTATATATTTAAAATATACTTACTCATTACCTAAATTAAATATTTTTTAAGTATATTTTAAATATATTTTAATTATAAAATAATAATATTTCAATGATATTTTAATTATATTTTAAGTATTTTTTAAACATGTGTATTTTTTATAAGTTAGTATAGTAATTCTTTTGTATTTGATTACATCAAAAAATTTTTGAAGATAAATATATTCAGATATATTTGTCTCTCACATATTTTATCTATATAAATCACATTAATTCATATTAATCCATATTTATCTGTATTAATTCATATGTTATATCAAATATATTTACATATATTTGTGAATATATCTGCATATATTTAGTTTTTATTAATTACAAATATATTTACATATATTTGCAAAATGAAAATTTCTGATGTAGTATATACTGTGACATTTCAAATTATTATTTTTATCTTTTATTTATTTTTATTTTCTTTATTTGTATAATTTATAATTATAGTTAATTTTGTAAATCAGTAGTACGAATTAAGAGGTGCTACATTTAAGAATTATTATTGTTAATTTACTTAGGTATATACCTAGGTACAATATCTAGAGAAATACCTAGGTAGGATATCTGGAGATAGATAATGAAATTATCTTTGATAATATTATTTGTATTGCTTGGTAAAGAACCAATCTAATATAGAAAATAATACAATTTGTCTATGGTATAAAGGATATCAAAAGAATATAAATACAGGTCTTTTTAGCCTTGATTTTTCATCAGTTAATTAGTCAGTTCCAGATCAAGTTTAATAGTTCAAGTTTAAATTCTTTAGTTATAATTCTTTAATTTATTCTTTTAATAAATATTATTTCTTTTATAATTTCTATATACTTATCTTTTATTATTTATTATCATATATCTTATCTATTTCTTATATTTCTTGTGTTTATTTTAATAAAAGTTAATATTAAAATAAAATTATTATATAATCTATTAACTTTGAATCTTTTACATATACACTTTGCTAAGTCACAAACTAACTTGGTGTTGTAAAAATCCCATCACAGTAAAGAATTCACTCCTAAGTTGACCCTCTTTCCTAACTTTGTAATTTGCTATAATTGATTAAGTAGGATCATTGGAAATAGTACAATAATTACATAACCTTTTATTAGTTATTGTTAAAGAAGATTCTCTATCCTCCAGAACATTGTCACATTGGGCATGCAACAATATATAATTGTCAAAATAGATTTAATAATTTTGACAACTATGACACTCACCTTTTTAACCTCTTTCAAGTAAATTTGTATTATTAAAAATTCCATATTTATACTTTCTTTATAATATAACTCATCCAACAATAGCATATTTAGTATAGTATTTTAGTTTAGTTATATATATTTTTCCTGCTTTTAGTTACTAGTTTATCGAATTCCTTTGAAAGTAAATTTTGGTCAACAACACCTTTAAAATAATATAATTACTCTTCTTATTTATAAATGGTACTGTGCTATCCAATTTTACTACAAAAAATAGTTCTAAAAGTAATCAAAAAATAATATTTAGTACCTAAAAATATCTGAAAATTAATTAGACTAATAAAGTAAAAGTATTACCTATCTACTACTTTGTAAACCCCTTTTAAACTATATAATTATTTTTCTTTCTTGTATAGATCTATAAATGGTACTGCGCTACTTAGGGATGGAAGGTGCAATACAAATTGAGTCAGGAATTTAGCCAGATTTAATTTAGCCAATTGAGTTTTAAGAGAGAGAAAGAGAAAGAGAGAAAGTGAGAGAGAAAGAGAAATTTAAAAAAATTATAATGAAGTTTTATATAGTTGGCACAATTGAATTGAACTGAAGTTTAGCTGGCACAATTAATTGAGCCAGAATTTAGTCAGGGTGCCTGAGTAGAGAACTTGGAGTGGTTACCAAGTTGTCATACCCAGTAGTTCTCCTAGGAAGTTCGCGTGTTGCGCCCCGACTAGAAGTTACCCTAACCTTGCAAAATAAAACAATACACACCTTTGCACTTAAATATTTTCCCAACTTATTTGCTTCTAGTATAAAATCATTAGCCCGGTCGTTCTAGAGATCCTGCTTCCGGAAGTAGGTGGAATAGTAGCAATGTTTTTGCTTCGATTACGAAGCAAAAAAACCCAGAAAGAATTCCCGTGTTTTTTTAAATATTTAATAATGTATTCAAACATGATATAAAAAATAGTAAAAAATATAGAAAATACAAAAAAACTCGAGAAAACGACGTGAAATTTGAAAACTACGCGAAATTTCAGGAGTTAAAAATTTTTACAAAGAACAAGCCATGAAGTAATTTATCGAATTTGGTTTGCAAATTTATTAATATTCTATTATTTATTCAAAAATGAAAGAGAATTCAACGTATCGTATTTATATATACAAATCAAGAAAATTCGAAAAAAAAGTAAATTGATAGGTATTTTATCAAAAGAAAAAAATAATTAGCAGAAATATCGCCAGACCTATGAGGAACTTTAAACATTTTTAAATTCTTTGATGATTTTTGCCTCATATTCGTCGATCGATTGTTTTAATTCTGGTCTTTGAGGTTTAATTGATTTCGCCTAAAAACAAATTAAATATTAATATATCTGCATTATACTCATGCAATAAATAAGATAAATAAAAACCTTTGTTATTATTTCAACAAAAAACTTTTGAACTTGTTCTTCATGCAATTTATCTTGATAATGAGGCATTCCTTCAATAAGCTTCCTAATAACTTTTTCATTTTTGTAAGGAAGCAATGAAAGACAATAAGCTATATCGTGCCATTGTCTTTGATCATCTAAATTTTTAAATCTTTGGCATAATTTATCCACAACATTTTCGACATGCTTTTCCTAATTAATAAATAAATTCTTTGATTTAATTATACAAAAAAAAAAAAAAAAAAATCAACGAAAAAAATTCGGAATTAAATAAATAAATATATATATTTCCAATTTACCTTTTCAATAAAATCAAATAAAAATTTCATAATATTCTTAAACGATTCCTCATTGAGTGGAGTATCACCACTTGAAAGATTACTAATTATATCAGATAAATTATTGTAAACTGCATTATCCTTTGAAGCTAATTCAGTAAAAAATAACCGGGAAAGATCGCTTATTCTTTGATCTTCATCTTCTAAACATTTTGCCATTTCCCCCAATTGTCCTTTGACTTTAATCATTCTTTTTAAAATCAAATGAGTTAAAACCATTAATGTATTTTTCTTTACTAAACTATCTGGATCCGATAAACGATTATATAAATAATTGATATTTTCATCAATAATATTATTAAAACAGACTGTCATGTCACCAAGCGCGATAATGATATTGCTACGAATAGTAGGTTCGCTTGATCTTTCGAGGATAGTGAACAATAATTGAAGATTATTTTCACAGAATTCGGAACTAACACACATAAATTTCGCTAATGCCAAAGTTGCAGATATTTGGAGGGTACGATGCTTTAGATCAATATTAAAATTAATTAAATTAAAAATTTGGTCAAAATTTTTTTTTTTTAAAAAAAAGGATTATAAATATTAATGAATGGATAATAATTAAAAATAATCAAATGTGGTAACTTACATTATAAGTTTTATTATTCGCACAAATATTACTTATCAATGGACCGAATACTGTCAATAATGAATCTTCACCAAACAATAATTCTTTTTCACGAATTTGAACAATAGCTTCACCGAATTCATCTTCGGCCGTTCCAACTACTTGTTCAAGTTCATCATCACCCGGGTTTTTAGTTGACTTTTCTTTGTCTATAGAAAATTTAATCATTGAATTAGAAGTCAATAAGTCAATAAATAATCAAGTTAGACAAATACCTTTGGACTCAGCTTCGGCTTTTCGTCGTTTACATTCTGCTTCAATAAATTCAAGATGAACAATATGTTTAATCGCTACATGTCCAACTGTGAAAATAAGTTGACTTAATTGAAGAGGATGCATCATGAATGGTTCTTGATTCGTAATAACTTGATCATCATCATCGACATCCATATCATCATCAGCCAAAATTTTCAAACCAAATACGTGTGCAGCTTTTCGTTTGATTATATCTTCACATAAAATGTCAGGATGTTCAGCAAGTAGATAAATAGTATTGATCGCTTGTTCGACAAGTGAAAACCTAAAATATGAAATTCGATAATTTGTAAAAATTAAAATTAAGATGAAGATTAGATTAGATTCGAACCCAAAAATTTACCATTCTTGAGAATTTGTTTGGATTTCGATCATCTGTTTCAATCGACAAAAAATTTGATGAGAAAAGGGTAAACGTATCGAATTATTATTCAGTGACCCTTCATATGATATATATATTTATTTAAAATATTTAAAATATTTGAACATATTGATAATTGATTATTGAATTATGTGATGATTGATTTTTGAAAGAGATTCTTGAAAATTTGAAATTATTTTCATTTACCTTTTACTTTTGCTTTGTTTCCACCAAGACGTTGCAACGCGATGCAAGTATATTTAGCAAGAACCAAATCTTCCTATATACGCATATTATTTTTAAATATAAAAAGATTCATTCGTAAAAAATTTACAAATTGCTATACCTACTCTACCAAAAGATCCTAGTCCAACTTTTAACAGAAGATCTATTTTTTCCTGAACAATATCCATTTTCGCTTTTGCAAGCATACTTAACACGATAATAGCACCTCGACGTTGAGCTTTAGGGATTTCAACCTTGGATATAGCTAAGATATAATTAATAAATGATATATATTTTTTACAATAAAATATTAAAGTCAAATTATTTAATATAAATCAAATACTTACAATAAACTGACCATAATTTAGCTATAACTAAATCATTAATAGCATCCTCATCCTCGGACATTATTGTACTCAAAAGTTGCTCCAGGGATGTCAATTCTGCGAGAGTAGCATTAAGTGTTAAACTAAAATATTAAAGAAAATATTAAAAAAAGTAATAATAAAAAAAAAAAAAAACTAAGGATTAAATATAAGAATCTTATTAATTAATTATTTTTTTATTTAATAAATACCTTATTAAATTCTTGGTTATTATATTTACATTCTCGTTTTCAGACAGAGATTCATCATAGTAAATATATATTTTGCAATAACTTTCGATCAATCGCTTTCGAATGCCTTTTCCTTCATCGTTATTATCTTTTGTCCAAATTAAATGCAACATTTTCTTTATTCCTTCATTAGCAAATTCCATTTTATAAGTATGAGCTGTAACAAAAAAATCAATTGCTTCTAGAACTTCAGACTTTGATGTAGAAGCGAGTAATTGACAAAGAGTCGGGATAGCCGTGTTTATTTGATGAATGAATCGAACAGCATCAACATAATAACGTCGAGTGAATTGAAGTCGAGCAAGATCCACAGGCGATGATGTTTGATGTATTGATTCATCTAACATATCAATATCCATATCCATGCCCTGTATTTCATCCTGATCATCTAAATCCTCTGTTATATTAGTTATTTCGTCAGGAATTTCCCCTCCCATATCAGAAATCTCTTGTGGAGGTTGTATTGCCTTTAAATATTATAAGGTGTTATAAGATATTATAAGCCTCGATATATATGTATATATATCAATATCAATAGATAAGAAAGAAACATAAAGAAATTAACTTACTTTTAGCTCTTCTTCTACCTTTTTCAATCGATCTTCCCATTCTTTGAGTGCCAATTCTCCTCCATGAATGACACCAAAAGGATGAGTTGAAATTAATTTTGTCAATAATTTAATTGAATGCTTTCGTGGTTGGTTAGCTTTATCTTCTAAACATTTAATTACTAAATCTGTAAGCCTCTGCCGACGTTTTGGAAATTTGGTTTTTAAACTAACATAATTAAATAAAATAGGTCATCTAATTATAATCAAAAAATATTTTACAAATATTCAATGAATTAAACTTACTCGCATAATTTTGAATAAGTTTGTAATACTTTTGAACGACAATATGAGTTCGTATCAAGAAATCTTTCTTCTAACAAATCAAAAAAACCATTTACTGGAATAAGATTATTAGGAGTTTGTTGTTCTTCGTTTGCTAGGTCAGTGATCAAATTTCCAAGTACTTCTATTAAACCACATCGCATAGTATAAGGCTATAATTAAGAAAATGTGAGGATAAAAAATTTTGATAATTTCTTTATTTCAAAAATTAGCGATAAAATCCATTTACCTCACATTCTAAATGCTTAATCAAAAGTCCAATTTGTTTAGCCACCAATTTTGGGGATAATTCTGACAACTTTACCAAAAATTTTGAAAAATTTTTTGGACTAATTGCATCTTTATCACCAAATTCCTTATAACTGATTTCACTAAAATATAAGATGAACTTAAAAGTTAATTTTTAAATTACTTAATAAATTAAAGAATAATAGACATAAAATATAATTTAAAATTAAGCACATCAAAATTTTTTCTGCTAATTGGGTATGATCATATTGTGAAGACAACATGTGTAGAAATTCTGCCATTGGTTCTGAAAGAAAATCATAATATTGTATTTCTTGAATTACGGATGTTTGTGCTCCTATTAAAGCAAGTAAATAAAAATAAATTTTAAAATAAATGAAAAAAAAAAGAGATTTTGAAACTCAAAATATTAACGAATGTGAAATATTATGACTTGTAACATACCAAATGCGTGATTATAATCCTTTACGCAAACTGAAAGAACTTTAAATACACGTACTTTAATGTTAGAATCTTTTATGTTTGCGATATTCTCAAGCATCAAATATGCTGATTTGGTAAATAAACTAAGAGTAAGAAAATTTATTATTTTTTATTATAAAAAAAAAAAAAAAAAGGTACATTCTAAAAACAACAGGAAGATAGTTACCTAATGAACGCATTTATTTCCTGTGATGTTGTCCAAATTTCATTTATTCGAAGTTCCAAAACTTCCAAAATTAAATCTAATACTGTCGGTTTTTGGGCTGACCAATCCCATTCCTCTACGAGGTTAACCGTCGTGATATTTGCGGATTTGGATTTTGTTTGTTTAGTACGCTGCAAATGACGATATAATATAAAATGGTGATAAATATAATAGATAATTAACCGAATTCATAAATTTTTTATGTAATGTATTATAAACCTTGGTCCTTCCAGTATTCGTGACATTTACTCTTGTAGATGATGTTCCGTTTACAATGCCCTTGGATGCAGCCTTATCTTCTGCGTTGGATATCAACCATGCCAACAAAAATCCATACATTTCCATTGCCACTTGATGATCCCTATAGGTATCTTCATTATCAACTTCTAAATCATTAGATGTGGCTTCATATTCATTCCGAAACCCTATATTAAAATGAACAATTGATATTAATCTTTACAATATAATGTAAATAAATGAAATAAAAAATACAAAGAATATAATATATATATTACCAGAAATAATGATATCTAGAACACGATTCATCGTCGCGGATTTTAAAGAATTGTAATTCCTAAAAATATATCATTTTTAATTACCATATTTCTTATATTTCTTTTATACAAAAAATTTTACTCCTAAAATAATGTAACTATTTACTTTACAAAACTTCGTAATATATCGAATAATTCAGCGTTCGTGATTGACAATGAATTTTCGATTATTTTATCGGTGACATCTAATGTTTGTATCTAGGTTTTAAGGTACTTTGATATATCCAAAAAAAAAATCAAATCAAAGCATTTTAAAATGTTTACCATTTATTAACCTATCAATTTCTGTTGGATCTAGTTCCACTATGAACACTTCATTGGGAATAAAATAGTTTGCATCTTGTTGCTTTATAAGTTCTTCGTGTAAAACAAAAAAATCTGTCATTATTTCCAGATATCAAACAAAACCAACCAACTAGTCTTATTTAATAAGAAAATATATTTATCAAACGCGAACGCGTTTCCGTTACACAAGAATTCATATCACGTGAATTTATCTAACTTAGAATTTTTCCGTTTGATGATTCTGGATTTAACAGAATATTTAATAAATCGTACACGCAACCATAATTTTGACTAAAATATCTTTATTTACCGTCATCAACATACGCTCAATCGATTATTTTACATATTATTTTTTTTTAATTTACAAACCGCAATAATGAAGTTTGAACAAAACTTTGATTATATTAAACACCCAAATTATTATAAAATTGTTATAATTCAATCAAATTAAATGTTACATATTTTCGCAATCACTTTTGTCATGAATAAATATTAATGTTAATATTTTGTTTTCTAATTTATTTATTTATTTTTTATCTACGGGGAATACCTCGACCACGACCTCTAAAAGCTCTTTGTGCTCCTCCTCTTGGCATTGGCGGACCTGCTTGGGGTTGTTCCGATTGCGCGTTCCTCACAGTTTCATCAACGCTTAATATCAAACATGCAGCTTCGGTAGCAGCTGCAATTGAATTTGTTTTCACAATTACTGGTTCCCAAACGAATGCTTCAAAACTATCAGTAACTGATTCTATATTAATATCAACTCCATACCAAATGGAGCCTGAAGAATAGTAAAGTAAATTCATTATTATTATTATTATTATTATTATAAACATTAACTATATTTTGAATTATAACATCATGATTTTACCGTGTGCGTGTTTCATTCTCAAATTATTCAAAATATCTGTTGCATCGAAACCAGCATTATCACATAGTTGACGAGGAATTACTTCTAATGCACGTGCAAAAGCTCCAATTATTAATTGTTGTTTTCCCTCAATAGTTCGAGAGTATTCACGAAGATATTTAGACAACTCCATCTAATAAAATAAAATTAATGTTATATATCATAATTTATGTAATTCATTATTTAAAATATTTAATATTTCTAATTACGAACCTCTGTAGCTCCTCCTCCTGCAACCACTAAATTATTCTTAATAGCTCTTTTAACTATCATTATGGCATCATGTAAACTTCGTTCAACTTCTGCAATAAACTGTTCTGCGCCACCTCTTAAGATGAGTGTACAGGTTTTTGACGCTGTACAACCTTGGAACAAATTGAATCTTTCACTTCCAATTTGTTTTTCTTCAAAACTTTCACAAGTACCCAAATGTTTCTCTTCAATATTTGAGCATGTGGATTGAATAGATCCACCAACTGCCTTAACCACTCGATTAAGATCTTCTGCAGGTACTCGACCTGCACAAAAAATATCTCTATCAGCGAAATATTGTGTAGCCAAATCTCCAATGGGTAATTTGGATAAAACTACTTTGGCCCCAGTCTTGGCGATATTTTCGAGTTTTGAAAATATAATAGACCACTCGGCATCAACAATAGCTTGATATTCCTATTATTTTCTGAACAATATTAGTGATGTAAATATATTTTTTTTTTATTTTTTTTTGTAATCGTTATGTAATTGATACGTACAGAAACATCTTCAACGCGAACTTCCGCATTATCCTTTTCAGCTTTCAACTCCAATTCAACATTTAAACTCAAAATTTTAGGATTTTCGAAGTGTTTAGGTTGCTGTTCGAACCCAGCATAAGAAAATGTTTTTTTAAATGCAACTCCGTTTATAAGAAGAGAATCCTTTAGGTTTCATTAGGTTTCATTAGATTTAATCAAATTTCATCAAAATTTTGTATGTTGAAAAGTTCAAATATGTTAATAAATAAATAAATGAAATTAACAAATAAAATCATTCTTTAATACTCTCAAGTTATAAATAATAATCCTTCCATAAACTCACTTCCATAGCACCACCAGGAACTTTCTTTATTCCAATCAATTTTTCATTAAGATCTTCTTGATCCAACGTCAATACAGAATCAACTACCATTTTGCTAAAGAAATATTCATGCGAATGAATTAATTTGGATGACATAGCTGTTTTGGCACATTTTAAAAGTAAATTTCGGAATTCTCTTAAATTATAAAATAAAATAAAGATTATTATTATACCAATTTTAAAATAAATAATAAAATCATTTTTAAATAAATTAAAAAAAATTTACTCCTCATCATTACGCTCAACTTTGACAGCAATTTCCTTGACTTTGTTTATAGCCTAAATTATATAAAATTATATAAAAATAAATAAATATATAAATAAATATATATATATCAAAATGTAACAGTTGTATTAATTAATAATAAATTTTAATAAATTGAACTTACCAATTCAGCAGCTTTTCGATAACCTTTAATTATTACATGAGGACTAACTCCCTCTTCAATATATCCTTTAATTTCTTTTAATAATTCACCAGCGAGTAAAACCACACTTGTTGTCCCATCACCAACCTATTATAATTAATTAAATAATATAATATATATATATATATATATATATATTTGAATAATCACATATATCAATACTACTTTAATTTCAAAATCAATCTTACTTCGGCATCTTGTGACCTAGCAATATCAACGAGTGTTTTTGCTGCTGGATGAACAATATCAAGAAGTTTCATGATTGTGGCACCATCATTCGAAATAGTGACTTCACCTTAAATATATAACATCCACATTAAATCTGATCTTTAAAAGATATCAATATGTAATATGCATAGAAATATCATATATGATATTATTTTACCTTTATCACTAACAATCAATTTATCCATTCCCCTAGGACCCAAAGTTGTTCTCACGATGTCAACTACTGCCAAGCAAGCATTTATATTTGATAAGAGTTGACCGCGTCCTTGAGAAGCATCTGTGCCCTCTTTAAGTAGGATAATTTGGGGTTGCTATAAATGAATAAGAGGAAGTAAAAAATAACAGAAATTAATATAATATTTTATTAGAAATTTAATTACTACTATTTAAAACACGTACGATCATAGGAAGACTTCGAGTAGCCATTTTGATCTAAAAAAAAAACAAGCAATAATAGAGGTGTTAAAGGGTGTTAAAGTTTTATCGGATTGCGATCTCGACATCAAGATCATGTGATAAATGTACCACGAAAAAATTATTTATAATGAGCGCACATCCATCAGAAGTTGATTTTTATTATCTCTTTTTTTAAAGATGACAATATTTATTCGAGAACCTTTATTGCGTTATGTTGTCACGTCAATAGGTGGTTTATCAAAACCTTCACACATAATATCATGTTCTATAATCAGACATGATATAAATTCCTTTTTATCACGTTTAAATGTTCAGAGACATTATGCAACTATTTTGCAAAAACCGAAACGTCCTATAGGCTTAGGAACTTTAAAAGACAATCCAAAAGCAGTCAAAAAGGTGTAAAATAGTTAAAGTCGTCTTTTTCACCTTTTTGTAAATTAGAATTTTATTTCATTATTTTCGTATTACAGCCTAAACGAGTTGGTCGAGGACCTGCCTCAGGTAGAGGTAAAACTTGTGGCAGAGGACAAAAAGGTCAAAAAGCTAGGGGTGGAAATCGTACACCAAGACGCGGTTTTGAAGGAGGTCAAACTCCTCTCAGCAGAGCTTTCCCCAAACATGGATTTCATAATATGTAGGTCTTGGTAGTATTTGTTATGAGAATTGACTTTATATTTACATTTTTTTCTATATTTGATATATATATATATATTTTTAATTATAGAAATTCAAAAACTTGGGCACCTTTAAATCTTGATCGACTTCAACATTGGATTAATACTGGTAGAATTGATCCTACTAAGCCGATCACTATGAAAGAACTCAATGATACAAGATGTGTGCACGGTATTAAAGATGGTGTTAAATTGTTAGCTGATGTATGTATGTAATATTTATTTATTTTATTTATTTGTTCATTTATTTAATTATTTATTTAATAAATTGTGATCTTAAAAACATTATTATTTTTCAGGGATCTGAACATTTTAAAACACCAATCACTATTGAAGTAGCACGAGCCTCACATGAAGCAATTAAAGTAATCGAAAAAGCTGGTGGTAATGTTACTTGTAGATATTTCAATAGACTTGCATTAAGAGCTACTTTAAAACCTGAGAAATTTTGGAAAATTCCTAAATTTGCTGATCCTGTTAAGGCTAGAGATAAAGGTATTTATTATTATTTTATATTTTGTTGTTATTATTATTATTATTATTATTATATTAATATTTTTATCATCACCATCATCATCATTATTGTTATAATTAGAATGGTATTCTGACATTAAGAATAGAGGTTACTTGGCAAAAAAAGCACTTGTTGCTAATACAAATCAATAAATAGAATTTTAATTATAGGCATATCTGGCCAGATATATATTTTTTATATATCTCTGGTATTTTAGCCAATAAAAAAATGTATTTTTGTCACGTTATTACACACGTAACCCTTTAGTAAAAAGTCAGTAGATCGACTTGGTTCATCAATCGGCATCATCACGTACAACATCAAACAATAATAATAATTAATGGTCAATTACTGTTTCAATTACATTTAATCAATTAAATTTTGATACTTTGATCATCATGATCCTTGAGTTTAATTTAATTGCATTATTTTAACAAAGACTTGAGTTGATTAATGAAAAAAATACAAGATATGAAACACAGAAATAAAAGATGCTGAAAGTGTAATATCTGCCTTAACTTGTATGGCCAAAGATATGAATAAATCATAAAAAAAATCATAAGCACTAATAATGTTTTTATTTACATATAATAATGTGTATTGTCTATGATGATCTATAAGTTTGTATATTATAAACAAAAACGAAGTTAGTAAAACATGTAATCCTAACATCAACATAAATATATTATAAAATTTATCTCATGTATTACTAATACAAGCACATTTTTGTGAATTAATATTTTCATTTTGGTTTTGAATTAGGTTCCTTTTAGAATTTTTCTTTGGTCAACCTCACTTTCTTTTTATAATAGTTATAGGCAGCATATTCTCTTTTTCACTTCTGATTCTTCTTTTCTTTGGTTATCTAACTTTCTTGTTCTTGATAGAGTTGTTAATTATTGGACATTCCAAGGAAGGTTGTGATATACTGGTTAAAACAGGAATGTCATTGGCAATGATATATAGAGATTCTAAATACATCTTAAGGTATACCATAAAGTTTGCACATTTATTGGGATCCATTGAAATCTTGTTTGCAATTTTTCTTGATAGTTGATAGATATGCATATATCAGAATTGAGAGTCATTTTCACTGGACGATTCTTGTGGTAATAGAGTTTCTGAAGCTTGTGAATTGCTGTAAAAGTTAATATAATCTTTTGCAAGTTCCAATTCAGGTGAATCTTTTTGTCAACATTTTGAAAAGTAAATGGAATTGAGTTGGAGAAATAAAAGATGAACTGTGGCTACAAAAGAATGGTAATAAATTATTCCAGCAAACTCAAGATTGTAACAGCAGCAAATAAATATATGACCATCATAGCACACTCAATATATAACATCAGATCTCTCATAACGTGATAATTTAAAATGATATACTTCATCATTGTTTGTTGTTTTCCTGCATACATATGCTGTCACTGGTAATTCCTGGTTTCCTTGAGATTAAATCAGTAAAGTGACTTAACAGTTCTTTTAAGAAGTTTATAGTCCTTTCCCAAAGGTAAGACTGTTATTTCATTATTTTAGAAGGCATCACTGATTCAGTTATTTTAAAAAGGGAATCAGACTTTCATCCAATTTATTTCAATATCTTTTCAAGTTTTTTCTCATTTTTAGTATTAATATCAATCTATTAATCATCTTTTAGTTTCATCAACTTTGAATATTCTCTCTAGTTATCCAGGATAAATATTATTCCAAGTCCAAAGTTTATAATAACAGTTTATAATTAATTTCATTAACTTAAGAATAATAATATTATACAATTATACAACCAAGTATTTAATTCTATAATATCTATTATTCCTTTGTTAATTATATATTTTATCATTTAATATAACTTTTATTTAATCTTTTCAATATTTATTATTTATTAATTCAATTGCAGGGTAATTTTTACAAGTAATTATCTTGGAGTTAAAATTATAAAATTAAATTTATCAATTTCAAATAAGTTACAAATTATCAAAATTCAAAATTATAAAATT
>CAJVPK010000907.1:0-19061 GCA_910592015.1 Diversispora eburnea | reverse complement strand
AAATAAATATTTTATTTAAAAGAAACAAACATTTATTTCATCAGGAAATTTTATTAGGCAAAAATTTATACAAATTTTAACACTTGTATAAGATTTTTGTATGTTTTTTCTATTTTTTAACTTTGTTTGCAATTTGCGAAGCACAGAGAGATTTTTTACTAAGGTATTTCTAAGATAGATAGATCGGATCGTTCTTAGCTACAAAAATATATGTATTTCATCCCTGTAGCTTCGATATTCATGGTGATCGCTCGGTTTAAGAAAAACAATTGTAAAAAAACCGTGCAAAAATCTGTAAATAATCATTGAATATTTGTGAATAATCATTGAATAATCGTGAATAATTGTTGAATAATCACAAATAATCGTCAAATAATCATTGAATAATTATTGAATAATCATTGAATAATCATTGAATAATTGTTGAATAATCGTGAATAATCATTGAATAATCGTAAATAATCGTCAAATAATTGCGAATAATCATCGAATAATCGTCGAATAATTGCTGAATAATCATTGAATAATTGTCGAATAATCATGAATAATTAACAATTATTCGTGATTATTCGTTGATTATTCGTGACGATTAATCAAGTCTAAATATTAAAACGATTCCTAACCCTAGTTAAGTATATATATGAGAAGAATGATGTTATTGAATTTGTTTTAATATTTGTTTCTTGTAAAACTATAATATTGATTTTTGACTTTTCACATTGGTCCCATAATATGCTTTCTTTTATTTTATCATTTAATCTTTTAATGTTTTGTGTTGCTATTTTTCATGTTACTTCTTTTTTGTTATTTTGTATTGTTTCCCTTGTTTTTATTTTTTTATATTTTTTTTTAATTTTTTTTTATTTTTTTTTTCTTTTTTTCCCTTTTTTTTTTGATTTTTTAATTTTTATTTCTATTATTTAATGAATTATTATTGATATTTGATGAAATAATATTGTCTATATTGTTATTTAATATACTATCACTATTATTATTATTAATATTATTTATATATATATTTATTATTATATTATTGTTATAATATTATTATTAATTTCTTTTGTTTTTCCCTTTGTATTAATACTTTTGTTAATATTATTGTTATTGTTTTTATCACTTATTTTTAATAGTTATTTATGTTTGTATTTTTCATTTGTTAATAATTTTGGTTTCCTGTTGCTAAGTCTATTCTTTGATATATTGCTACTATTTGATTTTTCATATTATTTAGTTTCCATACTATTTGACTTAAATATTTCATTACTTCATTGTTATTTTTATCAGTTTGCTTTTGATTTTCTTTTCTTTGTTTTTTTCAATTTTGTTGTTCATTGTTTTTGTATATTTCCTTTTCCTTGTTACTTATCATTTTTGTTTACATTTCACTTTTTTTTTTCTTATTAGTATTTGTTTCTTGTTTTTGTTAGAAATTGTCTACTCTTTCATTAAGTTGTTCTATATTTTTTTCTATTCGATTTAATCTGTTATTTATATTTTTTAACATTTGCATCATTCTTGTTTCATTTGTGCCATTGTTTTTTTGTTAATATTCATATTGCTGTTGTTGCTCATTTTGATATATTCTTCTTTTTACTACTTCTGCATATGTATTTTTTTTATCTGTATATTTGTTTGTTAGTGTGTTATATATTTTTGATTAATATTTTTTATATGTTTGATTAAATCTTTGATAGTTTTATTTTTGTCTGAATTCCTTTTCTTTATTTTCTTTTGCTATTGGACAGTTCAAAACTAAGTGTTCTGTTAATCTACATTGATAACATGTTTTTTGATCTGCAGTAATAATTTTGATCATGTGTTGGTCTACTCTATATCCCTTATCTATTGTTTTCTTAATAATTTCTTGTGACTTGAAATTTAATATTGTTATTTCTTTTCTATTTTTATTTCTTATCACTGACATATAATAGGTTTGTACTCCTATTTGTTTCATTATTGTAAATAATTCTACAAGTGTCATTGTTAGTAGTACATCTATTACTTTTGCTACATAACCTGTTTCTTTTAATTTTAGTAAATCTGTATACTTGATTTCAGAAGTTGTTACATATTTACATGTATATTTATCTCCTACTATTTGAAATTTTTATTTCAAAATTTCTTCTGCAATTTCTTATAATTCAAATTGAATTCAGAATGTATAGTATAACCCATTTAATCTTGTTGAGTTTGATATTATTTTGCAAATTTATTTTTTATCATTTGTAAAATACTGTTTTGTTTATTTTTATTGGTATGTTCTAAAATTTAACTACTAAATCTGTTATTATATATTTATTTTTTTCCTTTAATGGTGCTTGTGTCATTTTAACTGTTTTATTTTGTTCATTTGTTTGGATTTCTATTTGTAAAACTTTTTGAAGATCTTCTTCTGTTTCAAAAGTTTTAGTCAAGTGTATCCCCTTTTCATTGGGATTTTTTTTTTATGATAAATTTATCCAATTCACTTATTCATTAAATTTCTTTAATAAAAATATTGTTTTCTCTTTTATATTTTGTCCTTTAATATTACTAATTTTTATCCATACTTTATATCTTTTAGTATTAGTTTCTATTCTTCACTTTTCATATTCTGATAAATTTGAGTTAATTGATATTATTGAGTTATTATCTTCTATATTATTTTTTTTGTTATTTTTTTTCTTTTCTTTACCTTTGCCTTTGTCTTTTGTTTTTTCATTTTGATTTTTGTCTTCTTCCTTTTCTTTTCCTTTGTTTATTGTAATAAATCCTTTGAATTGGTATTGTTTCTTGTTCTTTATTTTTTCCTTTTTCTAAAATTTTTATTGTTTGATTATTAGGTTGTACTTTTTCAATTGTTATCTTTTTTGTTATGTTAATTTTTTTTTTTCATTTTTTTGTTGATATTCTTGTTCTGGTGTTACTTCTTTTGATTAAATTATTTTCATATCTTGTTTCATGTCTTTCTGAAAAGTTTTTATACTTGAATTTGATAAGCTTACTTCTATTATCAGGTCTTCTTCCATGGGTACTGTTGCATTCTTATATTGCATTCTTTTTTTTTTTTTAATTTTACCATTTCTATAATACTTATTACCATTTCCAATATGTTGTTCTTATTTTTATTTTTTTTATCTGTCATATTTGTTGATCTTTTTTTGCTTTTATTTTTTTTTTAAAAATAAAAAAAAAAACTCTATTAATTTTTTTTTTTTACTGTGGATTTTTTTTTGTTTTTGCAGAAAAGGAAAAAGAATTTTTTTTTTTTTTATGAACAAACAATTTATAATTTTCTTTAAATTGTAAAACGATTGACAATAATATAATTTATGAATTTTTTGCTAATATGTTTTATAATTTCAAATGCCAATTATAACACAATGAATTAATTAAATTATATAAATTTTTTTTAAAAAAATTTTCTTATTTAGAGCTATCATATGATATTTGTTTGTTAAAATTGGATACTTAATTGTACAGTAATTTTGAATTAAATAAAATTATTTAAAAATATCAAATCAAATTAATGATTGTAATATCAATCGATTTTAATGAATATTTATTATAAATACTAACTATTTTATAGAAACTTGTAGCTAAAAACATATTCTAAACTTTAATTATAAGTATATCTAATATTTTTTATTGAAAATTTTGACTTTACTTAGACATAACTTTAAATATTTATTTTTATTTAATAAATTTAATTATTTTATTACAAATTTTATTTTAATTGATTAATATTTTGTTGGATTTCCATGACTGCTTGAACTCTTCTAGGCATACTATCTACCAAATTTTCTAAAATTACAGGTTCAATTTTATACCATTTTTCTTCTAAAATAGCTATTAATTCAATAAGATTTTTTTGAATTTACAAATTTTCCTTTTCAAAACATTCCATAAATACTCAATTGGATTGAGATCTGGAGACTGTGCTGACCAAGGAATATTTTTTACTACATATTGAACAGGTGCATTATCATCTTGGAAATCATATTCTAAGTTATTACCTATTTCATTAATAGATGATTCTCCAAAACTTCTATATATATAAAACCTGTTATTTTATCAGAAACTTGAATTAAATGATCAATTTTATTTTTATTAAAACATCACCATGCCATTATACCTTGATTTTCAAATTTAATAGTTGGAATTAAACAATTTGCATCATATTTTTCATGTAGACGACACCAAACTCAATGATGTGAATCATTTTAAAATAATAAAAATCTTAATTCATCACTTCAAATTATTTTATCCCAATTTTTTCTAGTTTGACACCATTCTAATCTTTTTTACTTACTTCTGAAGGTTTTCTTTTTCCTGCACATCCAAAAAAACCTTCATTATGTAATGCATGCCAAATAGTATAAGAACTCACTGAAACTATTGATAAATCATTAAATTTTTCAGTTATTTCATTTAAAGATTGTTGTCAATTTTCTTTTACGATCTTTACAAGTTCTCTAATATTTCTTTTGGACAATTTAGGAGGTCTACCTGATGAAATTTGGTTGTCTTTTCTGTATCTTTCAATAGTGATTTTAAGAAAATCAAGAATACTTGAAATATTACACTTATTATAGTCACATTTCCAAAGACCAATAATTTCACCATGTTCAAATTCTGTAAGTTCACAAGTTTTAGGCATTGAAAATTTTTTAATGAAAATAAGTCTTTAACTATATATAAAAAAAATTTTGATTGATATTAATATACTATATTTTGAAAAATTATAATTATTATGCATTTAAATAAAAAAGTTCAAAAATTGATGTCAATCATTTGTATATATAAAGCTTTATTAATTACTGATAAAGTAACAATAATTATTATAATAAAACTAATTTTTTTAGATATATTAAAAAATAAAGTCATCTTAATAATTATAGATATTTAAAGTTATGTCTAAGTAAAGTCAATTTTTCAATAAAAAATATCAGATATGCTTATAATTAAAGTTGTAGATTATATTCTTAGCTACGCGTTTCTATGAGATAGTTAGTATCTATAATAAATATTCATTGAAATCGATTGACATTACGATCATTAATTTGATTTGATATTTTAAATAATTTTTATTTAATTCAAAATTACTGCACAATTAAGTATCCAATTTTAACAAACAAGATATTATATGATAGCTCTAAATAAGAGATTTTTTTAAAAAAAAATTTTATACAATTTAATTAATTCATTGTGTCATAATTGGCGTTTGAAATTATGAAACATATTAGCAAAAAATTCATGATGATCTTGAAATCATATCATTGTCGATCATTTTACAATTTAGAGAAAATTATAAATTGTTCGCTCATACAAAAGTTCAGTTTTGATGAAGGAAATGTTAAATGTAATACTAAGTGAACTCAAAGAGAACATTATTGCGCATCTACTGTAAAACGTTTAGACCTATATCGTTAGAATTGATTGAATAATTAACGTTTAAGCTTAAAAACGTTTTCTTTAATTACTTTATCAATTATAATGATACAGGCCTGAAACTCTTATAGTAGATGCGCAATGATGTTTTCTTTGAGTTCATTTAGTAATATATTTAATATTTTCTTTGTCACAAATGAACTTTTATATGAGCGAACTATTTATAATTTTTTTTAAATAGTAAAATGATCAACGGGAAATTTTGATCGTTTTAGATGTGTCTAAGTAAAGTAAAAATTTGTACCAGAAAACATCAAATATTTTACTAATTAAAGTTGTAGAATATATTATTAGCTACAAATTCATATAAGATACTTTATAGTTACGATTAATATCCATTGAGATCGATAAATGTTAATTTTATAGTTACAAAATTCGATTTTTTGTTGATGTTATTTGAATCAAAATTTCTTGACGACTATACATCCAAAATTAGTAATTAAGATATCATATGAAAGCCCAAAACCAGGGAAATTAAATAAAAAAAAGTTGCCTCATTTTTATATGTTAGATCACAAAATTATTAACGGATAAAATTAACTTTATAATTGATAATTTTTAAGTGGTCGGATACTTTTGCTAGGTGAGTGTTCATTATCTTATATTTTATATTTGAGTAAAATGCTTAATACAGTATAAATCATATGATTATTTTGTTTTTCACGTGCTAAAGAACGTTAATATAAAAAATTGGATTTTTTTTTTGGGTTTTTAAGTGATTTTTGATTTAACTGGAACTCTTTAATTAAAGTTTAAATGTTATTTTTTTAAAATATATTTTTAAATAAAATAAAATATGCCACGTAAAACAACAAACGCGAACCCATCAAAACCTATGAATATGACTAATGCTAGTTTATTAAAATTCTTTTCGCCGATTCAGAAAGAACCTAAAAAAGAGGCGAAAGGTATAAAATTATAAGTGAAAAAAAAATATGAGAAAAATGACTTCTTATTTTTCAACATTGTAAATAATATAATAATAAAAAAATAATAATAATAAAAATGTAATAATGTGATAATTTATTTTAACATACTTTAACATATTTTAACATATTTTAAACATATTGTCAAACAGTTACGCACAGTGATCCCAAACTTGCCTCTTTTTACACGTACTTTTTACCTTTTAATGTAAAAAAAACTATGACATTGGCACCAACAAATAGATTTCAACATCCAGTATCACCGAATTTCGATGAATGTTTGTTTGATACCAAGCAAAATAATAATTATAATTCTATTTCAACTGCTTCGGATATTATTATTACTTCTTCTGAACTCGGCGACACCACCACCACCACCACCACCACCAATAATATCAATAGCAAAAATAGCAATAACAGTAACAACAGCGATATTAACAATGACAACAATATTATCACCACAATACCTCAAAAAACGGAAGAATCAGAAAAATATATTAAAGAATTTTTATCAAAGATGCGTTCGGAATTACTTAAAAAACGTGGAATAAAAAATGTCGTATCAATTAAAAAATTGATGCAACAATCTCAACCATCCGTATTGACAAAAAAGGAAAGTTTCGTAGTTGCCTTGGAAACGATGGATATCGATGACGACGAAATTGATGATAATAGTTATATGAATTGTGATGACGATAATAATGATGATGATAATAATAATAATAATAATAATAATAATGATAATTATAATGATGAAAATAATTATAATAGTAATAATAGTATTAATAGTAATAGTATTAATAGTAATAATAGTAATAGTAGATCAGATGAGATGTCAATAATGGATGATTTGGTTGATACATTGAATTTATTAAAGGAAAAGGGTAAAATTTGGATGAAATTATTACAATTTTGTGATAATTGTCGACCTGCATATTATGGTACAATATAAGGATTATTTTTCTATTTATAATTCTTCTTTTTCTTTCTAGATTTTTATAATATGAACATACTTTTTTTTTAAAAAAAAAATAGGCACGTGGACAAAGGCTAGTCAAAAGATTTCACCACGAAATCCATTTGTTAAAGATACTGATATTTTAAATTATGATTACGATAGCGATGTAGAATGGGAGGAAGATGAAGAAGGTGACGAATGTAAAAGTGATGAAGAGGAAAAAGAAGAGAAGGATGCGGAAGATGAAGATTCCCAGGTACTTTTTTATTTTCTTTTATTTATATAATTTACAAATATTTATTTGAATATTTAACTTGTAAATATTTATATTAGGACGATGACTGGATCGTGCCTAATGGATATCTTTCTGAAGACGAACGAATGTTAGATTCGGATGGATCCGTTTTATCTTCGTCATCATTGCCTGGTGAGTTTTAATAGAATTAATAGAACTCATGAAATTCAAAGAATTAATAGTATTAATGGAATTTCAATACAAATTTTTAGTCAAATCTGTCGGAAATGAAAAAAATGAAAATAAGGTATTTGTTTTTCCATGTTTATATAATTATAATATAATCATTATTTATCATCATATTTTTTTAATTTAGCCAAAAATATTTGAAATATTACGTCCTATCGTGATTGGACCAATCTTTGAAGAATATCTTGGTGACAATAGTCATCATCAATTGGTTGAATACAGTGCAAAATTATTAAATGGTAATCATAATTTTTAATTTTAATTATTATAACATAAATATTTAATTTCTAATAAATATTTTTAATATATATATATATTTATTTATTTATTTATTAAAGTGGATATTTCTACATCTTATAATGTCTTTACGAAACCACCATCGATACAACATAATCATTCCACAACCAAGTCTACCGGACAGAATAAACGAAAAATCAAAGATCAATCATCTACTTCATCATCTTCTGGTAATCATCATCAACAACAGCAGCAGCAGCAGCAGCAGCAACAACAACAACAACAACAACGAGATATTAATAGTAATACTGGTCGTAATACTAAAATTGAAATCGAAGAACCAACGCCAACAATGAATTATAAATTTATTAATGAGATGATAATATAATAAATATCATAAATACCATTTTACCTATTTTGAAATAATAATAATACAAAGTAATAATAATAATAATAATAACAAAAGTAGTATTCTTTTATTCTGGTTTTGTATCATTATTTAAAATTCAATCTGATAAATGGTTACACAAAGTATTTGTCATCCGACCAGTAGTTTAAATTTATTACTATAGTATTCTAATGTATAAATTTGATTTTATCGGTATTTGCCTAATTAGCTCGAATCCTTGTTTTAAAATTTTTAATGTTCACAAATAAGTCAATGGCGAAGTATCGTATAATAAATACTTACCTTGAAATCCCAAATGAGAGAACATGCCTTAGGTGCTCTTCATAAAAATTGGTACAAATGACTTATACTGTAAAACATTACAGGTGTTTTATGCATTTGCCATAAGTTTAACAAAAAAAAAATAGCAACTTGTCATAAGTGTGTAATGAAAAAACTCTTAACTTCGAAAAAGTTTCTACTCCAAAATTGCTTATCGATTTTATCATATAAGAATGCCCATTTGCTACATTATTAATATTCTATTTGGAAATAAACCATATAAAATGTTTGATGGAAAAAAGGGTGAAGCAAGATATATACGTAACGATGATTTAGTTTTGATCAGATCAGACATCAAATCAAAGAACCTAAATATAGATATCTTCGAGATTGTTATAAAATAATTGCAAATAGTCCTAAACCATATCACGAAGATATTACATTTCGAGTAATAAAACCTGATAAAATACCAATGGTTGATGATTTTTTTCCCGAAAGAGGGAGTTCAAAGATGTATGTGCTGAACCTAAAAAAAAAACAAGAAAAAATCGCTCGTTATATTACTAAGGGTCGTCATAATAATATTGGCAATATTTACATACACAATCCTTCTTTGACTGTTCAAAACTAATAAGAAAAATCTGAACTATATTGTACTTTTTAATGGAAGTGGCACTTATGACGAGCTAGTTAACATTGCTCGACGATATACAAAAAAATGGTGTAATGTTGTTAATATGCTTGATAAAAATTTACAAGGTCGAGAATTTATTGTAATTGATTTAACCAGGACAAAAGAGGATCGTCTATACATAAGGAAAGGTTGGGATATGCCATTGGCATTAGGAAATGAAAATTCGGCATATAGAACACTAAATAATAATTTATTTTTTTCTTTATTTTTTTTACAAATAAAATATTTAATACATCCTATCCACCACTTATTTTAGCTGATCGTATCCAGTCAATTTGAAATCGCAGTGGATGTAGGCTCAAACTTACATTGCTTTGTAATAAAAATAGTTTGACTAGCCAAGTTCGAAATAATAAAGTTGGTGTAAGTAAAACTCAAGAACATATCACATAGGGGGTTTTTGTATCCCGTAAAATAAGTTATAGTGTAATAAACAGTAGTGGCCATAAGTACCCAACTTCCCTTAATTTCCCTCATGGATAAGTATATTTAATAAAATTTTTTTATTAAAAAGTACATTACTAACAATGATAATTAATATATTGTATAGTCTCCATTCAAATCTATAAGTGCTAATACATGATGTCTCATACTATTTACCAATTTTTTAGCAAGATTGGATGAGAGATGGTGCCATTCCTTTACTAATTCTTCCTTTAAACTTTTAGCTGTTCAAATTTTTTTTTTTGCTATGTTTATTTTCATTAACCTCCCAACATTCTCTATAGGATTTTGATCTGGTGACATTGACAACCAGGGAAGTATCTTAATTTTCTTTTTTGCCTTCCATTTTGCACAAATTTTTGACCAGTGCTTGGAATCATTGTCTTCTTGAAGAAACCAGTCTAAGTTATTTCCACCAAAAAATTAAGAGGCAAAAGGTAAAAGTCCCTTCTCATATACTTTGTGTATAAAATTGACATTAAGGTTTCTTTGAAAATATACCAATTTACCAAATCCCAAAATTGAAAAACATCCCCATACATGGACTTTTTGTGGATGCTTGATGGTACAAAATATTTTTTTCCTCCTAACAAATTGTTAAATCTTTTTTTTTTTTTGTAAAAATAGTTGAAAGGTGCTTTTGTCTATAAAAATAACTTGATTTCAGTTAAAGTCTTGATGTTCCTTTGTCCACTGTAGCCATTTTTCTTAGTGGTTTTTTATAAGTAAAGGTTTTGAAATTTCATTAATGTATTTACCTCTAGCTTTATGAAGGTGTCACCTTACAGTTCTTATACTAACCTCAGTACCATGTTTACAACAGTAAATATAGGATGCTATTTTTGCAAAACCTCATTTCAGTCCTATTGGATATTTATGTAAAAAAATTATTTCATATCATTTTTTTAAGAAAAAATTTTATTTTTGTGGTGTAACATCAGATAGGCATTCAAAAATATCATATGATCTTGTAAAAATACTGGTGATCAAGTGTCATGTTACACTTTATATCTGAAAAATTTGAGTTTTTATAACTTTATCAGGAAATTTTAATAAACAAAAAATTATACAAATTTTCACTTCACAAATTTTTGTAAATTTCCAACACCTTTGAAAATTTGTGCAAAAAAATTTTACAAAATTTTACAGTATTTCACAATATTTCACAAAAATTTTCACAATATTTTATAATATTTCACAATATTTTTATAATATTTCACAAAAATTTCTACAATATTTTTCAATATTTCATAAAAATTTCTATAATGTTTTTGCTAAATTTATAAAATTTGCATTTAGATATAAGCAATTTTTACATTTTATAATTTATTAATAATTATTATTTCATTGTGATATTTCAAATATTACTATTATTTTATTTATATTGATTTTAATATTTTCAAAATATATAAATATTTAAAAATTAATTTTTTATTATTCTTCTTTACTTTCATCAATATTTATTATTTCATTATGATATTCGTTACCTTTGTCAGCTTTGTTACCTTTGTTAGTTTTACCACCTTTGTCAGCTTTGTTATTATCACTATTATTTTCTTTATTTTTTCTTATGGATCTTATTTTTTTATTTTTTATTTGTGAGATTTCAGTTTTAATAATTTTTTTATTTCTTCTGGAAACTACTGATCTTTTGGAAACTGCTAATTTTTTGAAAGCTACTAGCTTTTTAGAAACTTCTTCTAGCCTTTCAGAAAAGTCAGATTTGTATTCAAAAATTTCATTATTTTTAATTTTATTCCATTTTTTTAAAGTTTCATTAGTTTTCGAAAATTTAAAAATCTGATATAATATAGAATTTACTTACTAGGTTTTTTAAAAAAACTGGTTTTATTATTTCCTCAGATATTTTAATATTTTCATTATTTGAGTTAAGGACAATTTCTACAATAAAAATTATTCAAGTAATTTGTAGATTTGAAATTTTTTTTTTTTTTAGACCAGACATTTTTAATTATTCAAGTTATATAAGTATCTTTTTCGTCTTCTTCAACTTTATCAAATAATTTTTGAAAACTGTTTGAAATAGTAAAGTTCTTTTTCCATGTACTAATTTTTGTGACTTTTGCTATGATGCTTATAGAAGGTACTTTACAAACTTCAAAAATTGATATTTTTACTTGTATACACAAAGTACTTTACAAGGTTTGTTAATTATAAATTTTTTAAAAAATTAATTACAAAACTTCTTAAAATGCTGATTTATTATTTTACTTATATCAACTTATATATTTTATAATAGAATGGATCCTATTTATAACTTAAGGAAGAAAAAAAAATATTATCAGATTCTTCCATAAAAGTTTTTGCTATTTCTTTAAATTAATTATAGTTTGAATATATTATCTTCTCCAAAAAATCTTGAGCTGATTTCAATATTACAGATTATTTATAAAACATTGTTAATATTATGAATATTTACAAAATATTTAAAATTCAATATCTTTACTAATATCAACACGATCTTGATCATATAAGAGTATTACTACTTCTTTTTTAATTAACTTTATATTATCTTGTATTTTTTCTTGGTTTTTTATAATTTTTTTTAATATTTTTTGTAAATTGTCAAATTTACTAAAAATTCTTTTCATCATGACTTGTAACATAAAAAAATTTAATTATTTTAGTTTTTCTTTGAAATAATTAAATATTAATATTATTTTACTATCATTATTTCTTGAAGTTAAATTAGTTAAATCAATTAAATCAGAATTTTCCAATTCTAATGTGAAATGTGAAGACAAAAAAGATAAAAAAGAGAAAGACGAATGGAGATATAAGTTAAAGTATAAAAAATATTGTTTTTTTTTAACAATTGATTAAGATTATTTATCCTTTATAATAATAAATAATAATAAATAAAATATTTAAACTATGTCAATTTTCACAATATATTATTTATTATAATTTTTTTTTGTAATATTTTATTTCAAGTATTCATACCTTAACTTGTAATATTATAAAATATAAAAAAAAAAAATTAAAAAAATTGAAATAAAAATATCTATAAAGTTATGAAAAATAAAACAAAAAAAATAGAATAAAATAGTAATGTTATGAAAAATTAAAATAAAAAAAAATTAAAAAAATTGAAATAAAAATATTTGTAATGTTACAGAAAATAAAAGGTAAAAAAAATCAAAATAAAAATACTCGTAATGTTATGAAAAAAAAATAATTGATGTGAAGAAAAAGGTTTGTAAAATATTCTAAAAATAAATAAAAATAAAAAATAAATAGAAGTATATAAGTTTTGAAAAAGTTCAAAAAGTTTGAAAGAATATAACTTATAATAAAAAGAGGTAGAAGGAGTGAGGTGGAGGAGTATGGTATTATTATAAATAAACTAAATAAACAAGATAAACAGGATTATTTTTGTGTTACATTTATATAAATCAAGTTCAATAAATATAAATAAATATAATAAATATATTATGAAAAATCACATATGATATAATGATATGTTGTATATATTCAAAAAATTACATTTATTTTATAAATATATTTTTTATAATATTCTTTTTGATATCACAGAATATAATGTAAGCAATTACAAAATAAAGAGAAACATTTAAAAAATTTTTTAATTGCTGAAAAAATACTTTCTTTAATTTTGTATTTTTATAATAGGTAAAAAAACAAAAAATGTTTGAATTTATTTTACAGATATGGTATTATATAAGAAGATATTCTTTTTATATCACAGAATATAATATAGAAAATTGTAAAACAAAATTGTTAGAAAAAGATAAAAATACTAATAAAATATAGATTTGAAAATTTGAAAAAGATATTTAAGTACCATAAAACAAAATAAAATTATAAAACAATTTTGATTTTCTTCAAAAAATTAAAAATTAAAATATTAACCAATTTGAAATAACTTTAACATTTTTAATACTTTATTATAAATAATGTCTATAAACTTTCAATATGAATATTGTAATTGTTATTATACATCTCAGAATGCATATACTTAACATATTAGAAGATGTATTAAAACTGTTATTTGTTTAAGTACGGAAGAATTCAATGAGAATATTTTGAGTATGGTTTCAAGTATTAACAAAATGCTATTAGATAACGAAAACTTTAGTTATATAGATGAATTTCAAATTATTCAAGAAAACTTACTATCAGTATCTAAAGTTTCTTATAAATTTGAGAATGATCAGGATTATGAAAGTGATACTTCTTTTAATGGAAGATCAAGTAATATAGAAGAGTATGAAAACTTCAATGAAATTTTATTCGCAAGTTTACAAAGTTGTGAAAATTTCTTATTCACAAGTTTATGAAATTATAACAAGCCTGAAGAAGAGTTCAAAGAAGAGTCTGAAGTTGAAAACATTAGAGAATTTCAATAATACATATGCAGATTTAATGACACTTGTTATAAAAAATAATTTTAGTAATAAAATTGGAAATGCAATTATAAAATTCTTTCAATTATTACATTTTCCAAAAAATTTTGAAACCGGATAAAAGTTTATGAATAAAATGAATATTTCACAATTGTCTTATTCTAAATATTATATATTTATTTATAATGGTCAAAAATACTTTATTCATTATCATCCTATTAAAAACTATATTGAAAACTTTTTGTCAAATCCTGAAATATCAGAATATTTTATATTTAAATATAAAAATTCAGAGATAAATATTTGTATTAGAAAACTTATTAATATAATTTGAGAAATTTTTAAACTTGTTATTATTTATTACACAATTAAAGAGGAAAAATTATATAGTGAACAAAATTTTGAAAATTGATAGAAATATGCAAAAGAATTAATTTCATTTTTGACATTTATTTTGTCAATTATTCTTTATTCAGATATCACTATTACCAACACATTAGAAAAGAATTTGTTATATCTTATATATATATCTTTTGAAAATATTTTTATGTAAAAAAGAAACTAGAAAGATACAAAACAATTGTTAAGATACTTTCTAATTTTATCTGTCAAAAATAAAACAGAAAAGAAATTTTTCAATTTTAAGAAATTGGCTTGTAAAATTTTTCATGATTCTATAAATTTTTATTAGATCCATTATTCGAAAATAATGGTGTTGAATTTAATAATATTTGATTTTATTCAAGAATATTTACTATAATCTGTAATTGACTTAAAACCTGTACTTTTTCACTAACTTATAAATCAATCAATTCAAATTATTTTTCTAGTTCAAAAAGAAAATCTCTTAAATACAAGAAAAGATCAAATAATACTCTGTAACAATGAAAATATAAAAGAATATTTTAATGATGGTACAGATAATTCAACATGTTTAAAACAGGTCGATAACTACTTTTGAAACATTCTGTAAGTTTTTATTTATATATTTTATATATTTAAGGATATATTCTAACTTGATATATCTAAATTTAAAAACTTAAACATTTATGTAACAACTGTATCTGATAGAATACATCACTTAGATCTAGGTTTATTCAAATATCAAATAGAATTTACTATAGAATTATTAAAACTAGAGCAAGAAAAATTAGTAGATGATATGAACAAAAGAATTGTAAAAATTTCAAGGCAATTGAATTTAAAAGTATTTAAAAATATAGTGTAATCATTATCCCAATTAACTACAAGTAAATATAGAAATATAATGAAGATTATAGTGTTTGTAGTTAATGGTTTACATAGTAAAAATCTTTTGAACATTTACATAAAATGGAATGAAATGTATTTACTAATCAGATTGAAAAATTTTAAAAAAAATGATCTATAAGATTTTCAGGTAAAATAATTATTCGAAACATAATGGAAAATATTGTATATATATAAAAAATAATAAAAATAAAATATTAATCTATATTATATAGAAAGCGATCAATGATTGAATCAATCTATTCATTAAATTATTTCAAGAAATTTCATGTTCTAATTTAAAATTTCCAAAGTTACATTTATGGATTTATCATATTATTGATATTATACATGTTCCCAAAATTGATTTTGAATTTTTGAAATATTTCGACTTTTTGATATTTATGTAGAATTTATTCTATATATAGAAATAAAAAAAATATTCAGTTATGTATATATTCAATCAAAGAATAAATCTGGGTGATTAAAAAATTTTAAGTTTTAAGTAAAATAATTTCATCTTCTATGAAAAACTATTTTGACTTTTTTTTCTGAAATTACAATTTCAGGATTTCAAAATAATTTTGCGTGCAAGTATAGTTGATACAATTTAGAAACACAGAGTAATAAATGAATATACAATTGAGACATATGAAAGTTTGCATAAAACTTATATAAAGATTCCTTATTATCTTAGTAATAAAAAAGAAGTAGAAAAACAAATAATGAAAAATTAAATAAAAAATAATTATTTATCACACTGGTCAAAAATTGATAAATAATATACATACCAGGTATCCGATATGTACATGGTACGTCCCTAATATTGGATATATATCGGGTACTTGATATGTATAAAAAATATTTTATATATATATCGGGTACCTAATAAGTGTAAAAAAATATTTTCTACACATATTAGGTATCCGATATATGTCCGATATTAGGAACGTACCATGCACATATCAGGTACCTGATATGTATACGTTTTATCAATTTTCAATCAGTGTCACTTGATATTCTGAAACTTATTAATTCTATATTTTTAAATTTGATGTCAAACAATTGTTACGTAAAATCTTGTAAAAAATCAAAACAAAATTATTTGACTTTAACTTTTCAGATGCTATTATTAATGAACATAGAGACAATCTAAATCTTAATAAAAATATGTCAAAGGTTTTGTAAAATTTATTGACTATTTAAATTCATATCTCAAATTATTGAATACAACTTTCGAAAGTTGTCAAATAAAGATATACAGTAGTTTACAAAAATATTGTAACACTTGTTTTTTGTCTTTAAAAAATTATACAGTCTGAATGATCAATCTTAGAATAATAATTACTAAGCTCATTTTAATCCTTGAGTTTTGAAAAATTTTTTGAGATATTTTTGATATTAAATTAATAATCCCAATTTTGCGTAAACAGGTGATCAATATGGTAAATTATCATTTAATAAAATTTCAATTGTGAATAAAATTTTATGCAGAATGATTATAGCCAAGATGATTATAGGGTTGATATTCTTTCCTGAGAAGATCTGGTATATCAAATTTCATAATAATTGAATCAGTGATTACTGAAAAAATGATCCTTGAAAATTGAAAATTTATTAATAAAATAATTAAAAAAATTTTTTTATTAGTAAATTTTCAATTTTCAAGGGTTAATTTTTTGGTAATCACTAATTCAATTGTTATGAAATTTGATATGCCTATTCTTCTTGAGAAGGACTATTAACCCTATAATCACCTTGACTATAACCATTCTATATAAATTTTATTCACAATTGAAATTTTATTAAGTAACAATTCACCATATAGATCATTTGTTCACATAAAATTGGAATTATTAATTTGATATTAAAAATATCTCAAAAAAATCTTCAAAACTCAAAGATTAAAATAAGCTTAATAACTATTATTCTAAAATCGATTGTTCAGATTGTATAATTTTTTAAAGTCAAAAAAACAGGTATTTTAATATTTTTATGAGTTACTGTATAATTCTGTTACATTAAAAAATAATGTTATTTTATATGCAATAAACAAATTTTATAATAGGCTATAGTTTAACAATATTGCCATTAACATGAATATTGAAGAACTTTCCAACTATCAAATAGATAATAGAATTTGTTATGCACAAGTATTTTTATTACTATTTGATTTTCATAATAAAATGTAAAAATTTACTCAACTTCTTTTTATTATTTAGACATTATTAATAACAGAAATAAGACTTCCAAATAAATTAACACTATTACATCTTGTACTTGTACAATGGTATGATTTTAAGTCTGAAATAATACCATTTATTTATGACTGTCCTTTGTTAGAATTAGTAGAGTTGTATAATTTTATAGAAATAGAAACTATCAAAGATTTAGTTCATGTAATATCATACTTTAATAAAACTAATAAACATTTTATAAATAAATATTTATTTTAATATTTTATTTTATATTATATAGTCAATTTATTATTATTATTATAAATAAATTGAAAATTCTTTTTCAATTTTTTGAAATAAAAATATAAAAACATATATATTTTTGTAAAAAAATAATATCAAATATTATTAGACTTTTTTATAAGAATTTAATTAAAGATATAATTTCATGTAATATTATATGTATATTATATAAATAATAATTTAAGATTTTTTACAAGCAATTATTTTCTATTTAATAACTAATAATTAATAGGAAAATATATCATAATATGTTTCAAAAGTACATAATGAAACATGATATCAAATTATGAAAAAATTTGAAATAAACTGTATAAGAAAAAAATGATGATTGATTTCGTAAAAATATGTATTATTTCATATAAAATTAATACATATTTTAAATATAATGATAATAATGTATCTTGAAAAAAATATTATATGTAATATAATAAATATGTAATATTAACTTTATTTCTTTAATTCTTATATATATATATTATTAACATTACTATATTTAATAGTATATTTTATTAGTTAGATTTCTTTATTTATATAATATTTATATTAGTACTATTATTTACAAGTAACAGATGTAGATTATTTTTGATTGTAATGTGAAATCGGCATCTCTGGTTGATACCTCTGGTTAATATCTCTGGTCAACATCTCTAGTAAATACCTTTAGCACAAATGACTCATTAGTAAAAATAACTTATAGAATATTACAGAATGTAACAGAAATTTCTGAAGCTTTCTTGAGATTAGTAATTATAGTTTCATAACAAGATAATAATTTTGTATAAATAGAGGTAACTTTTGTTTTTAGAATTAGAATAGTGAGAACTTGAATACATTCTAAACTCAATATATATAATAAATTATTAATAAAAAGTTTTCATGACAAGTAATAATTTAAAACCTTTGAATTCTTAGTGAAATGCTTTCTTGATAATAATACCCTACTTTGTAATCTCAATATTATTCTGTTTATAATTAACCTTGCTTCGTAATTTGAATTATCGCTCTTTACAAAATTATGTGGTCATATAAAAATTTGGTAATATAATTGATAGGTATTCGAATACCAAATAAACAATATCACGTGCATGATCTTCAAATTTAGGCC
>CAJVPK010000906.1:0-19064 GCA_910592015.1 Diversispora eburnea | reverse complement strand
TTCGTCATTTGAAATGATATCAAGATTCTTTGCTTCGGGATTAAACGTAAAATTATATAAAGCTATTCTACCAATAAAATGATATAAAATGCATCCAGAAATCAAGATAAAATTCTCCAACATGGATTATATCTAAAGTCATTCTCGAATTTTTGTGTAACTTTAAAAATAAAATTAAATTAAATTAAATAAATAAATTAATGTAAATTATATTAAAATATATAGTATAAGTTTAATAATAACTTATTTATAGTTCGAATATAACTTATTATAATCCTCTTCAAGGTCATTAAAACTGTATTTTTTTTACCGTCAACGAATCCGTTAGCATGCAATCGAGCTAAAACAAATGTCAAGCGAAGTTATAGTATTATCATAATACATTTGGATTTATTACTATTACTATTATCATTATCATTATTTTCATTACATTATTATTATTATTATTATAATTATTCAATTCAGCAGAATAAATTCCTTCCCTATAAAATAATCAAAATATTACATACAGTTAAATTTTCTTGGAATTAAATATTTTGAAAATGATATAAATAATGTTGTTAAGAATTATTCGTTCAAAAAATTTCGAATTTGGTTTTTTTCTGTTTTTGCTCTGATCTTTTATTTATTCGGATATTTCTTTGAGACTTCGGTATTAATTGAGATCGACTATCATTCATGATATCATCTATCGTTAATGATCTTTAATTTGTTAAATGTTTTAATTAAAAGAAAAAAAGGCCAATTTGAATATCGACATTTACAATTTATATATTTATTATATATAAAGTTAATAAAAGATGAAAAGAATGTATTTTTAAAGCATAACTTTGAAAATTCAAAATTTTTCTTTTAAATTTAAATGCATTTTCTGAGCGTAATTGGCATTTAATCGAAAAAAAAAATAATAATTAGCATTGATACGAAAATTTAATAATATTCCTCGACGTCGTGCTATTCTATAAAAGGTCCACGTTGTTGTTTTCTTTATGTCATTGTTGCTTTATAAGTTTATAATGATTGACGTTTCTTGAAAAGTTTGTAGTTCTTACTTTAAAAAGAAATTCTATGAATATTATAAGTAGTTATTTTATGCATTATAATTTTAAATATAATGTGTTCTTTTGAAAGTTTTTTTAATTTTTTTTTAATTTTTTTTCTTTAACAATGGCGTTTTCCAGTTTCGTATTAAAAATTGATTGTTGGAATATGGTTATGAAGTATATCAAAGTATAGATTAGATAACATTAATATAAATGATCGTTCGAATAAATATTGAATTCTATCTATAATGATTAAATAGAAAAAAGCAGTTCGATTCACGATTAATAATTTATTTAATTTTACATTCGTTGTCGATTAGATTTAATATCATTATTGAAATTATGAAATTTGCTTTGAAACCATTATTGACATAAATGATAGTAATAATTATAATGATAGAAATGAAAATGACAATAATAATAATCGGTGGCAACAATACAACAATAAGGAAAGATAACGAAGATGAGATGAATAAGATTAAAGACACTAAATAATTGATGAAACTAAAAGGAAAGTTTATCGTCACTAAAATCCATTGGAATCTTTGAATGAATGAAATACATGTATGATTTTATTTTCCTTTTTTTTTTTATTTTATTTTATTTTTTATTTATTTTATTTATTTATTTATTATTTATTATTATACAATATATAAAATTAAGGAACGTGAATTACCAATTGTTTAAACTATTATTATTATTTTGGGACATGATAAATATTTTATTTTTACAAGAGTTTTCTCGTAATTTGGATTTATTATCACTATTGTTATATTATTTCTATTACTATTATTATTATTATTATTAGTATAGTAGTAGTAGTAAGTAAATCAATCAAAATATTTTTATAATGATTAATTTTATTTATTTATTTATTTATATATATATATTATTGATAGATTTACATTTATTTTATTTTTTCTTAGAGGTGAAGAATGGGTAATAATAATAATTATAATTATAATAATAATAATAATAATAATAATAATAATAATAATAATAATAATTTATGATTGTGTCAAAGAACAATAAAATCGGTTTCGAAACAGCACAGCAACATCAGTTAAGATACCTTTTGCTAATAATTTACATGCCAATCATTTAAAAATTTTTTTAAAAAGGATTTTCATATTTATTATATTTATATATTTATTACTAATGGTTGATCATAAACTTTTAGGTAGAGAGTTATTATTGTTTTGGTAACCATTACATCAGATACACACTCATAATAATTATATAAAAATGGGATTATTTATTAGACAAAAAAAAAAAATAATAATAAACGATGGCAACTAAAATTTCCACCGAAATATTAATTATAATTTTAAAAAATGTTCAATCATCTCGTTCAACTCAAGATTTATATTCTTCATTATTAGTTAATCGAATCTGGTGTAAAGTTGCAATACCTATACTTTGGGAATTACCTTTGGGTCAAGAAAATTGGATAGATTATGGTTTGAATAAGAAATCATTATGTATTCGAACTTATATATCATGTATGAATACTTCAACTAGAAAATTACTTATTCAAGATGGATTTGATTTATCATCATCACCTCCTCAAGCCACTTTTGATTATCCATCGTTCACCCATAAATTTATAATTAATAATTTAGTTTATTTTATTTACATTTATTCACAACAAATTCTTAATCAAAATCAATATAATAACAATTATAATAATTATAATGATAACAAAATCACCCTCACTATCAAATCGAGAATATTATTTCATGAAATATATAAATTATTAATAAATCGTTGTACATTTTTGGATAGTTTTAAAATAACGGCAGTTCTCAAAAAATTTTCCGAAGAGTTTCTAAAGTATAGTAATTTAATTGGTTCAATCCTCACGTTTCCTGATGCCCCAAAAGTATTTAAGAAATTAGAATATTTTAGTTCGATGACAATAGGAGATGATGAACTAATTAGACCATTATATGAATCATTAACATTAATTTGTGATAATATTTTAAAGATGGATTTATTTTTGGGTTTCGATTCACATTCTCAAGTACAATTATTAACAAACCTTATAAGTGTTCAAAAACGTTTAGAAAATCTATCAGTTGTTTCTAATTGTGATTTATATTATAATTCAATATTTTGGGCTATCATTAGTCAAAAAGAAACATTGAAGAGTCTTCGTCTGAAATCAGTATTTTTTAATAATTTTGAACGAAAATCATCAACAATTGGACAATTTATTTCACTTAAAGAACTTTATATTGACGATTGTTATGGATTACATAATTTAGATTGTTTATCCTTGGCTTCATCATTTACTCAATTAAGAAGGTTTCATTATTTTCATTCGAATTATATTTATAGGTATCCTCAAGAATTTATTATAAAAATTCTCGAAACGGCAAATACAAATTTAAGAAATATTTGTTTACAATTATATCATACAATTACATTTGATATAGAATCAGCAATTTTAAATTATTGTACAAAGATTACCAAATTATCTTTACATAATTTATATCCTGATCAAGTAATAGCAATATTTAATAATAATTTTAATGAATTAAGAAAATTTTCATTTGATTGTGGAGAAGTGGGATTTGATGCTAATGAATTATTATGTCAAATGGCTGAGAATGTACCGAAATCACTTGAAATCATTAAAATTAGAATGGTTTATAAAGATCCATGGATATTTAGTTCTGATAGTCTAAGAAAACTTTTTGAAGGGTGGTGTTGTAAAGGAGGAGGAAATAAAAAGCTTAGGAAATTCTGTATAAAACGTTTATTACAACGAAAAGAATTATTTTCATCACAATTAGACTCGGTAATAATAGGTAGTGAATATTTTAAAGTTATTGAGGAATATGGAATTCAATTTTATATAGAATAAATATTCATTTATATCTTTGTTACGTATTATATAATTTCAATTAATAAATTATTTGTTGTCGTGGCGTATTTTGTGTATTTTTGATTATCATTTTGCATCAGAGTGATATCATAAAATGTAAAATGTGAAATGAGGATTTTTCAAATTTTTCGGATTGAATTCTTAAAAATTGGCAAATAAAATTTTCACATAAATATTTAATTATAATTTTAAAAAAGTACAATCATCTTCGTTCAACTCAAGATTTATATTCATCATTATTAGTTAATCGAATCTGGTGTAAAGTTACAATACCTATACTTTAAGAATTACTTTTGGGTCAAAAAAAATATATTATTATTGTTTAGATAATCAGAAGGTGGATTAAAGAGAAAGCATTATGTATTCGAGCTTATATATCATATGTGAATACTCAAATTAGAAAATTTGCTCTAATAGATTTTGATTTATCATAAATTTATAATCGATAATTTAGTTTATTTTATATTCATATATTCATCTAAATTTATCCACAACAAATTATTGGTTAGGATCAAAATAAATATTAAAATAATATATTAAGAAGAAGAATCATAAAGATACTGTACTGTCACCAAACCGAGAATATTGTTTTGTGTGAAGTGATTAATAATAGAACGTTGTAAATTTGTGGATTCTTTTGAAATGCTAGAATAATCCCATAAATTTTATAATTTAAAAAATTATAATTATTTAATTTGTCCAATTCACCTGGTTCCCCCTGAAGTATTTAAGAAATTAGAAAGTTTTATTTCGATGACTGATTTGATCATTATATGAATCATTTCCATTAATTTGTGATAATATTTTAAATATAAATTTGTCTTTCGATTCATTCTATCAAGAACAATTAACAAACTCATTAGTGCCAAGTTAAAAAATCTATCAATTTTTAATCACCAATACCAAATTCGTAATACATTATATTGAGTTATTATTAGTTTAGTCAAAAAAGAAACATTAAAGAACTTTCATTTAATATATGTAATTTATATGATTTCAGGTGGGAATCATCATCAATTGGACAATTTATTGCACTTCAATAATTTTATATTGAAGATTATTGTTGGTTTTATAATTCGAATTGTTTATTCTTGGCTTCATCATTTACTCAATTAAGTGCTTTTCGTCGTCATTTTCATTTGAGACATTTGAGATATTTAAATTCTTTATAAAGATTTTTGAAACAGTCAATACAAATTTAAGAATCTTTGTTTAAATTTATACACCACAGATACATTACATTTTAGTAATTTTAAATTCTTATACCAATATTACCAATTAGCTTTACATATTTTGCGTTCTGAACAAGTAATAGCAATGTTTAATAATAATTTTAATGAATTAAGAAGATTCTATAGGAAAAGGATTTGATGCTAATGATAATGAATTATTATGTTAAATAGCCGAGAATATACCAGAATCATTTGAAACCATTAAAATTAGAAAGATCTATGGATGGGATGTTTAGTGCTGATAGTTTAAGAAAATTTTTTGAGAGGTGGTTTAGTAAAGGTAGATCATTATTACCGAAAGATTTATTATCACCATTGGCAGCAGCAATAAGTAGTGAACATTTTAAAGTTATTGAAGAATATGAAGTTCGATTTTATATATGTCTCTCAATCCCTATTTATTGAACTTCAAATAATATTACTTTTATTCCAAATACTAATCTTTATTTTTTTTATTGCATCTTTGTGATTATTATTTTTAATAAATAAATATGATATTTGCTTATTCTAAAGATGACTAAAAAAAAAAAATAAAGAGAATAAAATCCTAAATATAAATATAAAAAATTATCAGAATTGATATCAGAGTTGATAAAAATAATTGGGTTAATCTTGATTTTGTCTAAATAAGATTTGGCTATAAAATTAATAAATATTTTATTTTTTTTTATCCGTTAAATTTGTTAAATTTTAAATTTTCGTAATCGTAACCGATATCAAAAAAAAAAAAAAAGATTCCAAATAATTATCAAGTAGAAACAACTTTAAATGGTCATATGTAAAACAAAAACACAATATCAACTTTCACGTAAAATTATTATAGCCAAATATACTATTGAATGATATAATTTATCATCACCAGGTTCTTTATTTTTAAAAGTAAGTTTAATTAATATTTAAAAATACATTTAACCAAATGTTTTATTAATAAATAAAATTTTGTCATAATTATCTAAATAATAAAATGAATGATTATGTATTCTAATAATTCACTGGCATCTGTATTTCCATTTTCTTTTGCTTTATTTAACCAATATATAGCTTTTATAATATCTTTCTTGGTTCCATGTCCATCAAAAAAGAATATTCCAATCACGTATTGGCCATTAAAATGATCATTCTCTGCAGCTTTTTTATACAATTCAAATGCTTTCTCTTGATTCTCATCAATTCCATGACCATTTTCATAAATATATCCTAAATTATACTGTGCTATGGGATATCCCTTTTCAGCAGCCTTCGAAATCCATTTAAATGCTTCTTTCTGATCTTTACCCACACCTTTACCAGTATTATAACAATAACCAATTTCACGTATTGCAATGATATTTCCTGCATAAGCTGATTTTAAAACCCATTGAAATCCTTTGGCTTTATCTTTTATTGTTCCTGTTCCATTCATATAACACAAACCAACATTATATTGTGCTCCTTGAAATCCCTCTTTAGCGGATTTTAAATATAATTCAAACGCTTTTTTTTCATTCTTTTCAACGCCAATTCCTTCATCATAACAATATGCTATAGAATTTAAAGCTATAAGGGACCCTTTAGCAGCAAGTTTATAATAAATTTGAAAAGCCTTTTTTGTATCCTTTTCAATACCTAAACCATCTGAATACATATTTGCAAGAAAGCCGGTTCCTATTTCTTTGTTAATATTGTATAGCTTCAAGGAGGAGGGGGAGGAGGAGGAAGCATCAATTATTTCATTAACCGCTAAATTAAAGAATTTAAATGCCATTTGATAATCAGTAACAGTTCCAATGCCATACTGATAAAAAAATCCTATCAAACAAGTAAATAATCGATGAGATGGATGACCAATCATTTCGTATAAAATTTTAACTGGATTTTTTTTGTGTTTTCTAATATAATTTTTGATCCTAATTGGGCGTATTTCTTGAAATTGATTTTTGCATAAATTAATGAAAAATTCCAATAAATCCTTAGTAAACTCATTAATATCAGTTAAGACATCGACAAAAGGTGGATCAGGTTGTTCTTCATTTTGTCTTAATAAAGAATTTTATAATTTAATAAATGTTTTAGATTTAAAAAATATTAATATATATATATGTATATATCTTACATGAATGATTTTTCTAAAATAATTTCATCGGTGAAATTGTAAGGCTGTGACTGAGGAGTTACATTTTCAAAACTTTCATCAGAGATAATGATTTCAGAAAGATTTTTAACCACTTGAAAAATATTTGGTCGTGAGTTTCTATTGTGCTTCCAGCAATCTGTTGAAAATATAACATTAATAATTTATCATATTAAAGAAAGAAATAATTTAATAGATTATTCAATTTTATACCAGTATATATTTCCTTGTATTTTTGAGGGGTTCCAGGTATAACCATTTCCCTTTTTCCTTTTGCAATATTGTTTAACAAATCAACATTTGACGAGGATTCCATTTCAAAAGGAGGATTACAACTAGAAATCTCCCAAAGAATAATTCCTAGACCAAAAATATCGGAACTCTTATTTTTGCCAATCGAACTGAAGAGTTCTAAATGTAGAGGATCCATGTATTGAATTGAACCAAGGTTATTTGTAAGGAAACTTAAAGAATCTGAAATAATTTTTGTTAATCCAAAAACATTAAATTTAATGATCCCATTATGAACGAGAATATTTTCAGAATTCTAATTAAAATGAATTTTTTAATTAAGAAAAATAAAAATTAAAAATAATTCATTTTTTTATGAAATTTTATTATTTAAATAAGAATATTTTTTTTTAAAAAAAAAATAATTACGAATTTCCCATGAATGATATCATTAGAATGTAAAAGCTTTAAAACATTTGCAATTTGTTTTGCGAGATTTAATTTTACATTCCAATCCATTTTTTTGAAATTTGTTTTTAAATATTGACGAAGGGAACCTTCATTAACATATTCAAGGATAATCATAAAATCATTGGTATTCTCTATAAAAATAAAATTAAATAATTAAAAATCAATTATAGAAATTTAGATATTTTATATTTGCATACCTTTCTTAGTGATGCCATAAAACTCGAGAATGTTATAATGAATTTCCAATTTTCGATGACTTTTAACCTTATTCGATTTAAAATAACAAAAAAAAAAACAAAATCGAAAAAAACGTAACGTCAAAAGAAAATTGAAATATTCGAAAGAAAAAAATAAATTAATTTAACCAACTTCATTTATTAAATTGCCCAGTGTAAATTTATCATTCAAAGAAACACATTTAAGAGCAATGGTTTTCTGAGAAATTTTAAAAGTGGCTTTATAAACATTTCCACTTATCAACTCCACATTTTCAAATTCGGAATATTGATAAAATGTTATATTTTCTTTTCGAACCGTAGTATCTTCAATAATCAAATTGTCAATCCAAGTTTCCCATTCTTTTTCATTTATCTTTTCTTGTGACATGATGAATTAATAAATGTTCTGTAAGTCACACCAAATAAAATAATTCTCTAAAACCAAATTAAAAATGTTTTAATAAATAAATTCAATCACATTAGTTGTTTTTTGAATAATGGTTTATTTGTCTTTTACCTTCTATTTATAATAAAGAAAATTCTGAATTTTAGAATGGATTATTTTCCTTTTTTATTCCTAATAATTTAAGTTTGCATTGGATTGTATTACTTTGAAGACGTACAAACAATTTATAATAAATCTTTACCAAAAATTCAAAATAAACTAACCATTTAAGTAATTTTTTAGCTTTCATTTTTTTGTTTCGTTGTGTTTTTTTTAAACTATTATAGAATTCTAAATAATTAGCCCATTCATAAATAGTTCCGGTTCATTATTTTCGATAAGATCGATAAGTGCATCTTTACTAATATTAATATTTTACTAAATTTCTCACCATATTTCTTTTGAATTTTCGCAGCTTTACTAACCTTTTGATACGGAAATAGTTTCTCCCTTAGGCGGCCGATTTTATGATAGGTAGATCATATGATAACTTATAATTGTGTGTAACTCTATTATAATTCATAAATTTTATTTCTATATTAAGAAATTTGGCTTTAGCCGACTAAGCCGGATAAGTTAATTTTAAAATATAAGCTTAGCCGAGCCGATTTTTTTAGACCGGCTTCGGAACACTAATAAAACTTATGGAAATTAATAAAAAGGTGGGAGGATTTTATCTTCAGCAAAAAAATTTTTAAATTCAATAAATTTTAAAAATCAATCTATAATACTATGTGGTTCGCAATTAAGGTAACATTTGTAATTAAAAATTTTTCCCTTTTTGGACTTCGCGCGAGGCGCAGATCGATTTAATACTAAGGTGTTTCTAAGATAGTGAGAACGATCTTGTTCTTTGCTACAAAATGATATATATTTCACTTCTGTATCATTGATATTCGCAGAGATCGCATGGTTTAAAGAAAAATATTTAAAAAAAATGAGCAAATTTTCGCACAAATGGTTTTCTTTAAACAATATCGATGCTACAGGAACATGTCATTTTGTAGTTAAGAACAAGGCCGTTCTCTCTATCTTAGAAACAGCTTAGTAGAAAATCGAATTGCGCCTCGTAACTCGCGAGCGAAGTCGAAAAAACGGAAAACCCGCACAAAAAACTTGCGCCTAATAAAATTTTCTGATAATAATTTTAATTATTAATCTATCATCGGGCAGTTTGTAAAAAAAAAAAAACTTTGATAATTCTAAATTGTCAGATTGGCATATACCCATTTCTTATTTAAGTACCCTTGTTCATAGAGAAAAGAATTTCCCTTCTATTTTTACTCTTATTTTTACTTAATTTATATTTCTATTTCTATTTCTATTCTGAATATAATTAAAGTTTTAGATGTATTTTAAATTTATATACTTAATAAACATTATTTTTTAATATAACTTTTATTTTAAATATCAAATATACTTAACCTTGTATCAAATTATAAATTTATATTTCAATATAAGGATCGCCCACAACAAAAAGGATTTGAGAAAAATCGGTTTTAAATTATGTAACGAAAATTTACACTTTTTATAATGTGCGATAAAATTTTAATTTAAAATAATTAAAATAATTGTAATACTTATAATATAAAATATGTAAACTTAAATAACTTTATTTGCACTTTCATTATCGAAATAAATATTTGTTTATTAATATTTTAAAAAAAATGCAACAGTTTGAACGGAAAAATACATTTTTCAATAAGTTGTGATGATATACATATAATCATGACAAAATCTCAAAAATTTATTGGGTGAGCCGGAAACCCATTTATACAGTATACATGAATTTTTTATTTGGTTAAGAAAGGAAATCGTTTATGCAATACCGCTTTTTGTATTCGGAACATTCCGTAATTATTATTGTTGTTTATTAATGCCGCAAAACGGAATTTATTTATCCGACAATGTTTAGATTTTATTTAAAAGAAATGGATTGAGAAACTAGAAAAACGGAAGAATCAGAAGAGTAGGCATATTGTTATATTAAGATTTATTTAAATTCATAATTTATTACCACATAAATTATATTCTTAATCAATTATAAACTTTCAATTACAGCTTGTGAGTATTTAGACTCGTAATTATTGAAATCAATGTTACAATTTAATTCAATATCATATAACAATTCACTAATCAATTATAAACTAATCAACATAAATTATATTACAGCGAGTGAGTATTTAGATTCATAATTATTGAAATCAATGTTTCAATTTAATTCAATATCATATAATTAATTATCAATAATATTTTTTAGAGAGTGTAGTAAACAATTTCAAAATGAATTTGATAAATGGACAAGTGAAGATAAAGAAATTGATAAATTTTTCCAACAAATACAACTAAAGGCAAATAAATCTCGAGAAATTATTGAGTGGATTCCTTTGAATAGACTTGAGAATGTTACATAACTTGCTAAAGGAGGTTTTGGTACAATATACGAAGCAAAATGGCTTGATGGACCTATCCTTTATTTGAATAATTTTGAAAAAACTTGGAGCAGATCTGGAAAAACAGATGTTTGCTTAAAAGTTCATGATAATTCCACAAATCAAATTGATTTTTTGCAAGAGGTAAATATTTCATTGTTTAATTTTCATTATCATTATTTATATATATATAATAATTATATTTTATGTTAAAATATTTTAGATTGAAAATCAACTAAAATTTCGAGGTAAAAATGCAGTTGCAATATATGGCATAACTAAAAATTCAACAAAAAATGAATACTGTATATGATGGTTATGGATTATGCAAAACGTGGTAGTCTTCGGAAACTGTTAAATAACAATTTTAAAGAATTAACTTGGAGGAAAAAATATGATATTTTATCAAATATTGTAAATGGACTTAAAAATATCCATGAAATGAGCTTTTGCATAAAGATTTTCATTCCGGCAACGTAGTTAATCAAAGTATGGCTTTATCTTATATTACTGATTTTGGACTGTGCAAACCAATTACAGAAAATGATACAGAAAAAATTTACGGTGTAATGCCATACATGACCCTGAGACCTTGAGTAAAGGAGAATGCACTCAAGCATCTGATATTTATTCTTTTAGTATGATTATGTACGAAGTTCTAACTAGTTATCCACCATATTATAATATTCCACATAATGAAAAACTTGCAATGGACATTTGTGAAGAACTTAAACCTGAAATTAAATGTGAAATTCCTCAATTCCTTAAAGAAATAATGGAAAAATGCTGGAATTTTGAACCTCTCAATCGTCCAACCGCTGAAGAATTGAAATCTCAACTTAATAAACATTATATTAATCCTTTTTTTTTAAAAAAAATAATGAAATAAGTAATGAAATAAAAAAACAAGTAAATGAACAAGTTAATGCAGCAAATAAATCAAACATGAATTTTATTCAATATAATCCAAAAGAAATGCATCCTAAAGAAATATATACAAGCAGACATTTTCCTTTTCTGAAATTCAAGAAATTTGAAACTAATACACATGGTAATTATTTATATTTTTTAACAAGAAATAAATGGACTTTTTATATAAAATATTTACATTCAGTATTATTTTAGATACAAGACAATTGGAGTTTGAAGTTCCTAATGATATAAGTAAATATTATATTTTATGAATTATTTGTTTGATTATTGTTTATTAATTTATCTAAATGAAATTAACAATTATTAAATTTACATAGTTGAAAAAAATGAAATTTCAAAAAATTAAATCTTGATGTCATTCATATAGGCGCAACCAATTTTTAGTTTATAGAAGGTCAAATGATAGTGACGATCAATAAACATTCTGATTTGCTAATCTTGTTTGTCTGTCTAATTTAATAAAAATAACAAAATAATAAAATAAATATTTCGAAAAAAAATAAACGTTTTGCATACATTAACTATTTCATACTATACAGCAACCAATATTTTAAAACTTAATCAAAATAATACTATTTATACATATACCATTATTAAAGAAGGCTTTTATCCTTTAAATGATATACTTAAATATATTTTTTCTAAGTCTGGTGAAAACATTCAATATAAAATACCTGATGAGTGTGTAAATTACATAAGTTGGGGTAAAAGAAGTTGAAAATAGGTATTGTATCAACATAGTTTATTTCACATTTTATTATATGTTTTGAAGATTAGTTTTGGAGATAACTTTCAAACTTGTATAGAATCAGTAAATTGGCAACAGATGTAGCAAATAAATATTTACAAGTAAGTTCTTTCTTTTAATATTTATTATGTGCTGTATATATTGTATATAAAATTAAATAATCAATTAAATTAATTAAATTTTTATATAGACAATAAATCCAAATACAAAAGCTAGGCTTTCTGGTATTTATGTATTTGGTTTGAATAGTCAAGAATTAGAAAGAAAGCATGAAAGGAAATATCAGCCCCATTTTCTTAAACCATTTAATAAGCTTGGTAATACAATGAAAATTAAGTGAGCACATAAATTTAGTGAACTTGTATCAAATAGTTTTAATAATATAGCAACAAGTAATCTTCATTCAGATGACAATCCTATATTACAAGAAATTCATTTTAAAGCTCAAAATAAAAATATTCAAGTTAATTTTGAAGATAGAGATTTAGAAAAAGAAAATAAAAAAATTGAAGCATTTACCAAAGTAATTGATCAGAAATCAATTGCACAAGATTCTTATCGAAGCTTGACTTCACTTTTACCTGAATTACCACATGAAAATGTTATTTATAAAATGAAAAAAATGAAGAAATGGAACATGCAATTCCTATTTCAATCTTGAATATATTTGATCTTTCACCTCTTATTCCAATTAATGAAAGTCCTGATATTAATAATCTTGAGATTAAAGAAGAAGTTTTAAAATATGTAGGAAAATCTGGATATCATCAAATAACAGATATTTTACTTTATAAAATTCCAGGTTTAATAGATCAACATGTTCTTGATTCTAATAATTCAACTATTAATTTACGCATATCTAAAACATGTGATGATTATATGGATGATACTTCAAATCTTCAAAAAGCTGATCGCCATTTTACTGAAAATTATGAAATATTACAAAAAGTAATGGAGCAAATGATAAATGATTAAATGATTTAACTACACATGGATTAAAAGATTCAACTGGAAAGATATTGAAAATAATATTATATTTTAGTAGTGATTGGAATTTTTGGCAATTATTCTTGGTTTCGATTTAGCTAATGCTAACTATTTCTGTCCATGGTGTTTATGTACAAAAAAAAATATTGGTGACAAGAATAAGGTTTGAACCATTGAAAAGATATAAATCAAATTAAGTTAGCTTTTCTTAATAATCATAAACCTCCTCCAGGTCATACTAAACCTTCACTTCTTCCAATGATTTCTTTAGACAATTATATTCCAGATGAACTTCATATAATGTTGAGAATTTGAGATTGATTATGAGTTTAATAATTCAAGAACTCAAAATTAAAAATCAAAAAATCAATTTGATTCAACAAGAACAAAAATTATTACTGAAATGTGTCGAATTTCAGTTCCATTTTATTTTTGGCAAGATCAAGGAACACGAAATTGGGCAATTACATCATTAATAGGAGATGATAAAGAAATTGGTTTGAAAATTTTTAATTTTGAAGTTATCTTTGATGAAGAAAAAGCAATTTTAAAATCAATAATTTATGGCGAGAGTTTTATCAACTTTACAAAACTATAAAATCTAAAGAAACTAATTCAACTCAACTTTATAATCAAGCAAAACAATGGTTAGATTTATTTCTTACACCATCACAAGGTGAACCTAATACTATAACTTTTAAAATGGGACTTTATCAAAGGATATTCCATACATTCATATTTTAATTAATCATTTCCTGAATTTATGGAATGACATCATCAATTTAGTTTAAGTGACTTTTCTTGTTCTCCTGCTGAAAAAAAAAATCATGATCAAGTATCTATGTTTTTTAAAAAAAAACAATGAAAGATGGGGAAAAAGGAATGGAAAGAAAATCTGCTATTTTGAAATTTTAGATTATGAAAATCAGGCATTATATTTTTCTCAAAAAAACACTATAAAAAAATATCCAAAACCACAACATATTAATATTAAAAAGTTAAAAAAATAATTTTAAAAATTTTATTAATAAAATATAGAGCATAAAAATAATTATAATTAATTTGAATAAAAATTTTTTTAAATTAAATTGACAATAATATATTTTTTATTTTTACTAATTAACAAAATTTAAATCTATAATCTATATAATCTATATAATAAAATATAATTTAATATATATACATTTTTGTTGACAAAAAAATTTGTTGAGTGTAAAAATTTAAGTAAATATAACCTGCTGAAGTTTTATTGTTCTTTGCATCATTACTTCTTTTGCATTTCCATTCGATTATTAATTTAGGTAGCTTAAAATTTTTTAGTTGATTTTTTTTTGGAATTCATTTTCCACTTAAATCAAAAATATCTTCTTTATTAGCTTCTACCTCTGCTCGTGCATCAAATAACATGATAAAAGTTTGCTGACTATTATTAAAAAATCTATACCCCCCCCCCCCAATTTTGATTATTAAATAAAGTAGATATTTGTGAATATGCATCTGAATCTTGAAATAAGCACTTGTAACTGCCAGAACGATGGTTATAGTGATGATGAATATGTTCTCTAAAAACTTCAAAAAATAAACTCTCCAAACAAGGAAAAGAAATTGTTTGTTTACCTGATTGAGAAAAATGTTCCTTAGTTCTATATGAAACTTTGCAAACTGTACACTCATATTCTTGTAAAACAGGTGGTAAATGAGGTGAGCATGGTGGAGTAAAAATAGTAGAAGCATATAAGGAATCAGCTTTGGTGCTCACGTTTACTAAAAAATATAAATTTAGTTAGTTATATAGTAAAAAAACTTGTGGCTTTTTGTATTTTTACTTACTTGACAATTTATTTGATGGGAATGATTGATTAGATTGGCTAGGCACGGGAATAATGTCGGTTTTGGCGTTTTGACAATAATAAATTTATAGAATTTTTTACATCAGCTGACAATCGGATATCCAATAATAACAACAAGAAATAGCTGACTGGTAACATCTGAGGACCCTAAAAAGGGTCCAATTATAAAAGTGCGCGATATGTATACAACCTTTGTATTTTTCCTAAAATTATTCACTCATTATTTTATTATATTTTATATTTTATTATTTTATTTGATCACTGGAATTAACCAGACAATTTAAAATTAATAAAAAAATTACTAAATTTAAAATTTAATATTATTAATGAATTTAATTTATAAATAAAGTAAGGTATAATATATCGATAATTAATAAATTTCATAATATATAACTTAAATTTTATTTAAAAATGTCAATAATTTTTTTTTTTCAGTTTTGAAATAATGAAAGAAAAAACAATAATGTATACGTTGATAATTTTATTTTGTTTAATTAATTGATTATTTAAATTATGATTACGTGAAATTTATTTTCGCTTATTTTTATTTTCAAACAATATGAAATTAACGAATATAATTATATAGTTATTTTGGATTATTTTGATTATTTCAAGGGAGAATAAGTTAATAGATTTTCCCGTATAATTTCGTAAAAGAAAAAATAAAATAATTCATAAATAAAGAAAAAGATTATTTTAAGAGAAATATCTGTAAAGAATAAGAATGTAAAGAAAGGAATAAAACATACTTTTATCATTTCTATTATTTCTATTATTATCTTAAACCAGAAAAAAATTTCTTAGTTGACCAATAGTTTCTAGAAGAAACTCACTAACCATTCCATTATTGACTTTCCTTGACCGTCTTTCTGTAATGGAGGTTTACATGGTCTAACTAATCTAATAGAATCAATCCACTGTAAAAATATATAAAATATATAAAATATATAAAATATATAAAATATAAAATATATAAAATATATAAAAAAAAAATAAATATTATAAAATTATTTTTAAAAAAAATAAAATAAAAAATAAAAACTTACAATTCCACTTTTACGAATTCTATCTTCATGAATTTTACATTCGACATCATACCATTCATCTATACCACCCTCAGGTATATCTATAGCACGAATAGGAACATGATATTCTACCCAATCATTAATTTCTGCGATATCCTTAAAAGTATCATGACCAATAACACAAGATTCTTCAGATAATATTATACTTTCAGAATTTTCTTGATAAGTCTATTGATATTTATAAATAATTATAATATTAAAAATAATAACAAATGGATTTGTATTATTATAATATTTTAAATAAATAATAAATAATTAAAATAAAATAAATAAAAATAATAATAATACGAACATTAGAATTTACTGTAACTGTGAACTTCACATCATCAAGTCCATAAAAACTTTTATCAACTTTAATTTTCCATAATACATTATATGTTCCAGGTTGAACACATCGGAATTTAGAAAATATCTATATTTATTAAAAATATAACAAATATTTAATTCTATAAAAATAAACTATTAAATAAACTATTAAATAAAATTCGAAAATTAATAAGCTTGCACTTACATCAAACCACCAAACGTAATTAAGATGAATAACCTTTCCATATTCACTGAATAAATTTGATTATATTGTATCCATCGAATTAATTTAATTAATTTATAACTTAAAGAAGAAGTTTAAATTTGGTAATTACCTACTAAGATCCTCTTCGGTTTTCCAATAAGTTTGGTCGTCAGTATCTAACCAACCTACGATTCTTTCTTCGGCCATAAAATTAACCAATTTAGCTAAATGAATAAAAAAAAAAAAATATTAAAATCATATAATCTATTAATTAAATATATGTAACAATAATAGTATGAATAAATATATTACTTAATTTCTTATATAAATCCTTCCATTCGTGAGTCGATAAAGTTGATGTACCTTTTTTTACTTCTAAAATTCGACTATTAGGGTATTGATATATACACATTAATTGCCAGACGTAATCTTCATTACATAAATTATAAAGATATCTATCAACCTATAAATTAAAATAATCATATAAATACATGAAATGAATGTATATGCATTTACGCATCTAGATAATTACCAAAGAAATTGAAAAAATATCTTTAGCCTGCAAATTGGCCAAGATTTTATAATCAATTTCAACCGGAATTCTTGAAAAGATACTTCGATTATTAGACATTTTCCTTTTTTAAATTTTTTTAAATTTTTTAAATTTTTTAATTTATTAAAGTTTTCAAGGCGTAATATTACGTAATATTACGGATGATGCGTATTTACGTAATATTGTATAAATTACGTAAATTTACGCAATGAAATGATGGCTTAATGCATTAGTGTCATGTCAACACGCTATTCCACCATTCACATAGCACGTGCTAATTCAAAAAAATTTAGGAAAACATTTACACAAGATTTATAGAAAGGGATATTTTTATATAAGTCTGTTAATAAAAAATTTACATTAATAGTAATTTATTTAATAGTTTACTTAAATGTTTGTTTTTAGAATTAAATATTTGTAAATAAAATCGGTATTTCCTAAAATCCGACGTTTTTCAACCTTGAACATATGGAGAATTAAAGTGACAAAATTTTTTATGGTTCGATTCACAGTTACAGTAAATCGTATTATTATTTTTTTTAATTATTTAATATATTAATTTTTGATATAAATTTTATTTTCTGTTATTTTTATTATTATTTAATTATTATAGATATATCAAGAAATTCCGAGTATCTAAAGAATCTTGCGTTGTTTGTCGTAATACCTTTAAATATAAATGTAAAGATTTAGAATTCAGTTGAAATTCGTATAAGTTGAATTGTAAGTTTTAATTTAATTTATTTAATTTTTATAATTTATATTTTTTTACAGTGATGTTATAATGAGTAGTATCAATACTAAATAATTTTAATTTATATATTAAGAATTTTGAAAGATATTTTCTTTTTGAAATATATACGTTATACAATAATAAAATGTATTTAAAAAAAAAATAAATAAAATAAACATAAATTTGTTAAAATAATAATTATATAATAATATAAATAAATAACTTGTAATATAATAATTAACAAAATAATAATAAAAATAATAATAATAATAAACTTAAACATCTGCACCATTTTTCATCGTCTCTTTCATTACTACTTCAAATACTTCGTAATCATCAATCTTTACAGATTTATCATCAAAAGGCATAACATTTGGTTCATAAGTCTTATGTTTAAATCTAAGAGTACCATTTTGCATTAATAAATCAAATTTTCCAAATGAAGGACCACTTGATCTCCAACAATTTAATGCATATCCATAATTTTCTGCACGTAATCTCGCCACTTTACCTTGATAATTATTATTATTATTATTATTATTATTATTATTATTATTATTATTATTATTATTATTATTATTATTATTATTAT
>CAJVPK010000905.1:0-19069 GCA_910592015.1 Diversispora eburnea | reverse complement strand
TTATGTTTCCAAATCAACCTGTTAAATCACTTGTTTTGCCGGCAAGAACCTTTTCAACTCCTAAATTACCTTCAAGAGTGAATGAGCCAATCTCAACTATAATCAACAACGAAGAGCATTTCGCGGAACTTTCATCATGGATTGATCGAAAATCAACTACTTATTCTTTACCAAATATCCCTTATGAGTTTCAATTAATTCTTCGAGGTAGTCGAGATGGTTTTCATCCCAAAAAATTTTTGGAGATGTGCCATGGACACGCTGGGACAATTGTAGTTTCAAAAGTTGCTGGAACTGATGAAATAGTTGGTGGTTATAATCCTTTAGCTTGGGATAATTCAACAACATTAAATTCTTATATAGAAACAAATGATAGTTTCATTTTCTCATTAAAAAATGGCAATATTAGAAATTCAATTCTCAGCAGAGTTGTAAATAATAGTGGAGCTCTATACTATTATGATTCTAATAAACAGAATACTATTGGACCAACTTTTGGTAATTGTGAATTTATTCTGCGATCGACTATTTCTGATTTTACTCAAGAAAATTCTGTCAGTGTTACTATAGTCACAAAAATCGTACTTATTATGAAAAACCTATTAAAACAACTAAAGAAAGATTTTCTATTGTAGATTATGAAGTATTTAAGATTATTAAAAAATGTTAAAAATTTCAAACCGTGAAATGAAATAATATAGTATCATTGTTCAATTAGCTTATACTTGATATTTTATATTGTATTTTATATTTTAATAAATAAATTACCGTTATATGCTAAATAATTTTCGATGGTTTGATTAATTAATTTATCGTAAACCTATATTACCATCCAATAGTAAACCCTAAGTTAATCATACGTTAGTTATGTAATCTGTGACTGGCTTAAATTTTATATAAATGTCATATAACGAATATAATTATATAATTTTTTTAACACTGAAAAATAATAAAGATAAAAAAAAATGAATATATAGTACACGTAATCAAAAAAAAAAATATTAATTATAAGTAAAAAAAATTTACGGTAACATCTAAATTTTTTGAATCGATGATGAAACAGTTTGCTAATTGTGCAACAGAGAATTCGTTTTATTGCAAATTTGAATTTTTAAAATAATAAAATGACCTTTAAATTTTCGATAAATTATCACTTGATTTTTCGGAACTTCTTAATGACAAAAAAGAATAAAATTTTATCATCAAAGTTTATAAAAAAGGAAATCTTTTACCGCTCACTCGGCTGTCTGACGTTATCGTTCATCCTACCTTGATAAAGAATTAGGGAACGACACTAATACGAATGAAAATCTTAATATGACAGACAATTCGAAGTTATCAGTGATCAATATGAAGATTTTCAAAGTGAATTTAGATTTTATCAAAATGCTTTGGATGAATTAATTTATACAAAAAAGAATGTAATCAAAAATAGAGATCGTAAAAGATTTTCTTGATATTTTGATTGTGAAAATAATCATAATATAACTTTTTAGTCATGAAATTGTAAGTTCCATTTGAATATATTTATATATTATTATTTATTATTATCTAATATTATTACTTTGATATATAAATCTAAATTAAAAGTTTATTTGACTGCAGATATCACACTGTCGGAGTCACAATCCCTTTTATATTATTTTCTTTAACTCAATATTAGATATTCAAAAGAATCTTCAATGGAAAGAAGCATGGATAAAAGATAAGTATTTTTCTTTTAAGGAAATGGATCAAGGGTTAGAAGGACGTTTTCCTACTTAGGATAGCACTTTTTTCTAAAACTTTATATTATTAATCCTGATAATATAAAACCCATAACAAAAAAATCATTAAGATTACATCCACCTGAATTATTTTGTGCTCGTTTATTCAAATCTTCTAAATTATCATCAGATGAACTTATTATTACCCCAGAAACCTCATTTTCCATTATATCCTCATTAAATATAATAATAGAAACGTATTGTGTATAACACAACAATCATGATGGTAATGACAAAAACAACAATAATAACGGATGATAATAGTGACAATAAAATGGATGAATGAATTGTCAAAAATTTTACTAACGAGAATGTCATTTTCAAGTATTTTATTATTTTTTTCGCTTAAATCGGGTAATAGAGGAGGATGATTCCTTTTGACTATTTAAAGATCTTCTTGAACCTCTTGACCTGGTGTTGTTATTATCCATTTCCAATATCTGTATATAATGACTGACTTTATTATTATTAATTAATTTGTTTCTTTTATTATTACCTTATTTTGTTTTTTCTTTTGTTATTTTCTTTTTGTTATCGCCTTCTCTTTATGATTTCATTTTTCTTATTAATGAAAGAATCCATGTAACATGTACTGTATATATGTATGTATGTATTAATTATATTTATTGTGCTTATGATTTTATGATAAGTAATTATTGTTATTGGAATTTTTTACGTGGACCTCATTTTTTAAACTTAATTTCGAATATTTCGAATATACATAAATATAAGTTCATTGCACGCATTAAATAATTGGATACTCGGAAAACATAAAAATTAAAACTTTTTAGAGTATAACTTTCAGAGTTCAGTGAATAGATAGATGATTTTTTTAAAACTATTTTAAACAATCACTGTAAATTTTTTTATAAATATACATGGATAAATATATATCACAATCTATACAAGTAAATAATAAATTAATGTTGATTTTACTTTAGGAGAGTTTAAAAAAAAAGAAAAGAACTGTTAAATTAAAATTTGGGAATACATTATTAAAGGGAATTGCACAAAATCCCGAAAATTCGGAAGATTTGTTCCAAAGTAGTGATTCGGGATAAAGGGTTTAGGACGTTTAGGACAGTTTAAGACACAACGGGTTAAACTAAAAGGCGAAATGTAGAAGGACTTTTTTGCTAAGGGCGAAAGTTTTTTTTACTTTCTTAAGTTTAGGTTTACTACTCTGAGTGGTTATTGCAACAATAAGAATAATAAAATAAAAAATGGAAAAATACGAGCAGGTTTAAGACGGTTTAGCCCGAATCATTAGTCCAAAGGTATTGAAAATCACTTTACAAGATTGTTTACTTCTCATTCAATAATTCCATATTCCGGGTGGTAAAGATGAAACCTTACAAAAAATACTTGACAAAAAACTTTGGGATGACATAATTCTACATTCAATGTCCTCCGAGAAACCCGTTAATTCCATTGTTTTACCCACTCAAACCATTACGAATCTTAAATCTACTTTTGAATTATTATCACCATTCTCAACCATGATCAATCAAGAATAAGTTGCAAAACTTTCACCATGGATTGATCGAAAATCTGCCACTTACACTTTATCAAGCATACCTTGCAATTTCAATAATCTTTTGAGGTAGGAGATGATTTTTGCCCCAAAACTTTTTAGGAGATGCGGAATAGGTGTGTGGGTACGATCGTGGTTTTATTAAAGATGACGGAACTGATGAAATATGAAATATTAGGTGGTTATAATCCTGACGTGAGATTATAAAGTTGGTGGTGGTGATTTCATAGAAACCAATAGTAGTTTCATCTTTTCATTAAAGAATGGGAAGATTGAAAATTCAATTCTCAGTCGAGTGATTGATTATAGCGGAGCCCTTTAATTCGAAATGTTCTTGGTCCATATTTTGGGAATTGTGAATTTACTAACGTAGGGCCCGTGCCTTCGGCACGGGGATTTTTTGTTATTTATTTTTTCTTCTTTTTCTTCTTTACTATTTTTATTATTGTTTTATCTTATTTACATATGAATCTATCTGTTTGCCTTTACGTTTTTGATTTGTTGATATTGTATTTTGCGTTAAAGGGTGTCTGTTTCTAATTTTGCATTTTGTGCTGAGATCAGTGGCATATTCAGTTGTAGTTGTTGTGACATTTATTGTGTGCGTAGCCGCTATGAGTTTAATAAATACGGGAGAATATTAAAATAATAATCAATAATGGTACTGTATTTCATTTATTTTTATTATTTTTACTTATATGAATCATTTAATTTTTTTTTTTACAAAATAAAATAAATAAAAAATAAAAACTTATTTATTTGTTATTTTTAATTTATTATTTTACCGTATTTATTAAACTAATTCTACTGCAAAAAAATCGTGAGCATTTGTAATTAATGTTTCAATCCATTTGTAAGCCAGCTTATTAAAAACAAATATTCAAGTACTTTCATACCTTCCAAACAGTTTTAATTAGTCGCTCAAAGACAGTTTACTTTGAAATTACGTCTCAAAGTTCTAGACGTAAAATAGAACTGTAAAAAAATTCGTGAGCATCTGTAATTAACGAAAAATTCGTATTTCAATCGGTTCATAAGCCAGCTTAGCAAAACCAAATATTCAATTACTTTAGTACCTTCTGAACAGATTTAATTAGTCACTCAAAGGCAGTTTACTTTGATCAATGTATTAAAGATTTCGTCTCAATGTTCTGGAAGTATAAAAAATTCGTGAGTATTTATAATTAAAGAAAAATTCCGTTTTGTAAGCCGGCTTAGCGAAAACAAGTATTCAAGTACTTTCATACCTTTTGAACAGTTTTAATTAGTCGCTTAAAGGCAGTTTACTTTGTCCGATGTATTTGAAATTACGCCTCAAACTTCCGGTAGTGTAAAAAATTCATGAGTATTTGTAATTAAAAGAAAAAATAATCTTTCAATCCGTTTGTAAGCCAACAAAAATAAATACAGTATTCAAGTTCTTTCATACCTTCTGAAAAGTTTTAATTAATCGCTTAAAGAATTTTTTTTTTCTCAAAAATAAGAAACCTGCCATTATATTTTTTTTTCAATCATATGATATGTATAAATTTTATTAAAAGTCAAATGAAAAATTTTAACAATAGTTAGCACTTTTTGAGTAAGCGTGTGAACTCTTTATCCTTCCCACTAAGCCGAGAGGGAATTAGATTTTCCAATTTTCACAATGTTACTGGGAAAATTTTACTATGTACTCAGTCACAGGAGATCGCCTGTTATCTTTTCCAAGTAACAACGTTACATCCTTCGTAAATCCTTTGATCTGGAAAATTTTACTATGCCAAGGATTGCCAAAGCTTCTCTAGAGGCTTTGCTCAGTCATAAGAATGCGAACGAATTAAAGCTTGAAGAACTATAAGTAAAATTAGAAAGTTACCTTATCGAATTTAAAGCTTCTTGGTTAAGAACTCATTTCTCCCTTGTTTATCATTCAATCTTTGGTGACGAATTTAAAGGTTTGAAAAAATTTTATAATGATATTATTGCAAAACATCCAAATTTGATTTTGAATCGGTAGATTTCACTTCACTCCAAGAAACAGCATTGATTACTATTTTGAAAAGAGATGGCTTGAAAGTCGAAGAAATTAAAATTTGGGATTACGTTATTAAATGGGGAATTGCACAAAATCCTACATTACCCGCTAATTCGAAAGAATGGTCTAAAGAAAGTTTCGAGGCTTTGAAAATTACTCTACAACGCTGTTTACCACTTATTCGATATTTTCATATTCCTGGTGAAGATATTTGGTAGAAAATAAAACCCTATAAAACAATCCTTGAAGAACAACTTTGGGAAGACTTAACATATTATTTTTCCAAATAAGCCTTTTAAATCAATTGTTTTGCCGGCAAGAACCTTTTCAACTCCTGAATTACCTTCAAGAATGAATGAATCATTCTCAACCATTTTCAACAGCAACGAGCATATCGCAGAACTCTCATCATGGATTGATCAAAAATCGACTACTTATTCTTTATCAAATATACCCTATGAATTTCAATTAATTATTCGAGGAAGTCAAGATGGTTTTCGTCCTAAAAACATTTTGGAGATGTGCATTGGACAGGCTGGCACAATTGTAGTTGCAAAAGTTTCTGGAACTGATGAAATAGTTGGTAGTTATGATCCTTTAGCTTGGGAAGTATCAATAAATCTGAATACAAAAAACAGTTTCATTTTTTCATTAAAAAATGGGAATATACAAAATTCAGTCGAGTTATGCATAATAGTATAGCTCCATTTTATCTAATTCTAATAATCAGAATATTTATGGCCTATGGTTTGGTAATTTTGAATTTATGATGAAATCAAAAGTTTCTGATTTTACTCAAGATAAATTATGTTGATGCAAATATGATCCTATTTATAGTATTAAAAACCTATTAGATGAACTAATGAAAGATTTTCTATAGCAGATTATGAAGCATTTAAGATTATTAAGATTATTAAAAATGTTAAAAATTCCTAACTGTGAAATGAAATAATTTGGTATCATTGTTCAATTTAGCCTATACATTATATTTTATATTTAATTTTATATTTTAATAAATAAATTAACATTATGCTAAACAAGTTTCGATGATTTAAACTTGGTTTAAAGTTAATCATACATTACGTTATGTAATCTGTACCAAACTGGCTTAAATTTTATATAAATGTCATATAAGGGTATGACGAATATAATTAATAATTGTAAAAAAAAATTGAATATATAGTACATTTTTTTAACCAATAGAGCCTCACTCCAGGATGTTTATTATATTGAAAAATGAATATACAATTTATAGAACAATTAATTACATAAAAGAGTTAGCTGAAACTAAAAGCTAATTTATGGCTCAGCCCATTATTACCCAGTAAACCTGGGAAACTGATTAGCCAAGGTCTTGTCAGTTGTTTTTACAGTAGCGCGCGAAATTCCCCTATTGCTAATTCCTTTTAAAAATTTCAACAGCAACCTCTTCTGCACATGAAAAATAGTTACAGTTAATGAATTTTTCCTGTCTCCTGAACTCTGATCCAATTTATAATCAACATCTGTGTCTGCTGGCTATCCTGAATTATATCATCATATGCTTTTAATTTTAATGTTTCTTGTGTTGATGTTGTATTTGTTGTAAGCTTCTTCCTCCCAATTTTCTTTTTTGAAATATTTGACTTTTCCAGATCATAAATTTGGCACATTGATATTTCCATAACTTAAAAAATGTTACTTGAACCTATGTATACTTCATATTACTATCAATTTTGTTTCTTTGGGGATACTTGTTGTTTGTTAATGAGGGTTACAGTGATTAATCCCACAATAATATCCAAAAAAAATATGTAGTTGTCACTAGTTAAATACAAAAGAATTGTGTACCAAATGGTGATTCCTATATTATAAATCAACTAAAAATCAGAATTCCTATATCATAGACCAGCTAAAATCTGCCATCCTATTGCATCCTGTATTATAAATCAGCTAAAATTGAAATTTCTTTTTGCGTGCCTATTCTTTTGTGTTTGAACTGTGTGTATTCCATCAGACATTTGTTTCTTAAATCAAAGTTAATTATGTAGTGCTCCAAAGTTTTTTAGAATGTCAATTTTGGATTTAGATCAGACAATGTTTGCTGTTTCATGGATGAGAATTTTCATTAATTGTTCTTTGGATCTTCTAATGAGTTTATGTTAGTTTGGGAAGTGCATGTAAACACATGTATGTTATTCCCAATTTCCTATTGACAAAATTACAGTATATAACAACAATACAGGTTCGATAATGTCAGCAATTCATCATTCATTAGTTTAAAAAAGAATGCTCTAAATGTTACTTCCTTAGAGCTCAAAATTAATGATAATATTTTGGATGGATGAGTTGTCTTCCAGTCAACTCCCAATTTACATTTTGGCTTTATTTGTATGTGTCCACCATCTAATTCTGTTTTAACACAGTTACTTTTTGAATTCAGGTTTTACCATTGAGTATTTTAAAAGTTTTTCATTGAATATTCAAGTGATAAATTGTTTCATGTTGGAATTATTTTCCATTGATCAATTGCACCCCACTATTGACATAGATTCTTGGATCCTATATAGAAGCTATATTAGATACTTTGGCTAAGTGATCTGCTATCTCATTAAGTTCCACGCCAAAATGGACTTCAACCTTTGTCAAGGAAATTTCTAACTCTAGTTCTTGAATGATTTTCTCAGCAATCAGAGTCAATATGGTATTATTATTTTTAATTGTTCAGTTTTCTTCTGCCCTGTAGTGAAGTATGTTATTGATGGTGGCAATTGCTACTTGACTGTCTGAGAAATTTCAACATGACATTTCTTCAGAGCAACTGCTATTAGTGTTATTATTGCCAATGTCTCAACATTCGTTGAGGAGGGGAAACTTGTACATCTGAATTCTATGTTGCTTCTATTGGTATTTGAACACCTAATTGCCCATCCCAGGCCATTATACAAGTCAAACATAAAAGAATAAACAGTGCAAATCAGAATTCTGATTTTAGCTAATTTATAATATAGGATAAAATAGGACAGTTGATTTAGCTGGTATATGATATAGTGTCACAGGAGTGCAGAGTATTTTGAACAATTTCTCAAATCAGTCTCACAGTTTGCATCACACAAAAAAATAATAATACACTCTATCTGTTAGTAGGTCACAGCTAATACAATTGATTTAACTGGCCTATCTCGAAACAGATAATAAATATAATAAATAATAATAATAATCAAATAATAATCAATTAATCATAAAGGCACAGTGAGTAAGGTGGAGTAAAAGTAGTAACACAGTATCAAACAATATTTAATAGTATTTCACAATATTATGACACAAAATATAAATCTATTAAAATATAAAATATAAAGTTTTTAAGTGAAATATCAAAGGAAGTTTACTTTTCTATTCAATATTTATTAAAGTATTTCGAATTATTCCTAATTAATTATATCCTAACTAACTTGAACTGTAATAATTCACTGTCTGCTGAAACTTACTTACAATGACAGTTGTATTTATACTTTCTCTTTTGTTTATACTTCATCTTTGTACTTCATCCTTCATCCTTTGTGTGTTATCCTTTATCCTCATACAATATCCTTCATCCTCGTACGATATCCTTCATCCTCGTACGGCATCCTTTATCCTCGTATGGCATCCTTCATCCTTCATCCTTGTACAAAGATGACAATCACCTGAAAGTTCATCTGGTGTCACAAAATATCATCTCCCGTGACATTTCACCTGATTACCAATTTACTTCGCCACAATAGGAATTCCGATTTTAGCTGATCTAGAATATAGGAATTACCATTTGATGGCTCATTGCTCATTCAATCTTTGATGATAATGAATTTAAAGGTTTAAAAAATTTTATAATGATATTATTGCAAAACTTCCAATTTTGATTTTTGAATCAGGAGATTTTGCTTCACTCCAAAGAAACAGCATTGATTTCTTTTTTGAAAAGAGATGCTTGAAAATCGGCGAAATCAAATTTCGCAATTATGTTATTATTAAATGGGGAATTGCACAAATCACTTTGCCTGAATTCTGAAGAATGGCTTAAAGAAAATTCCCAGACTTTTCAACAATGTTTAGAATGATTTAATCCAGCATCGCATCGTATACTCTCAAATAAGCCTGTTGAATCTCTTATTTTGCGAGCAAGAATCATTTCAACAATAAATTTTCCTTCAAGCGTAAATGACTAATTCTCTACTTCTAATTTGGTTTCAAGAGTAAATAAATTATTCTCAACTATTATAAACAATGAAAACGAAGCGGAAATTTCATCATGGATTGATCGAAAGCAAAAATCTATTCTTTAACAAAGACAACTTATAAATTTCAATTAATTCTTCGAGGGAGTAGAGATGGTTTTCGTCCCAAAAAAATTTTGGATAATGTGTAATGGAAATTCTGATACAAATTTGGTTGTAAAGGTTGCAGGAACTGATGAAATCATCGCTGATTAAAAACCATTTAGCTTGGGATAATTCAAAAGAAATGTTATATGAAAACAAATGATAATTTCATTTTCATTAAAAAATAGTATTTTGGAATTAAACTCTCAACAAAATTTGATGAAATTAAATTTATCCAAGTCGTCAGAAAATTTATAAGGCGTATACTTCGAAAATTTACTTTTTATAACTTCACTCGCGATTTACGCGATTTTTACAAAGTCTTTTCTATGATAGATAGAAGCGCCTTGTTTAGAGTTACAAGATAAGATGTATTTCATGATTTCAGTATTGATATTCGCAGAAATATATCTAAAAAAAAGTCCGTATTCTGGAAAATTTATTCATGAACGGTTTTCTTTAAACAGGAATGTATCGGCGAATACTGATACCACAGGAATGAAATACATTTCGTCTTGTAGCTCTAAACAAGAAAAGTAAATTTTCAAAAGTCTTATTCCGGATGGTTAACGAATGTTGGTGTTGTGATCGTAGTTATAATTATTATGAAAAACCTAGTAGAACAACTAATGCAAATTTTTCTATTGTGGATTATAAAGTATTTTAAAAATGTTAAAAATTCTAAACTGTGAAATCATATAATTTAGTCTATTTTTTTATATTTTATATTTTTATTTTTATATTTTACGTCTTAAATAAATTAAAGAGAATATAATTTAGTTTTACGTTGTCATTCAATCTTAAAGGTAAAACAGTCATCCAAAAAGTAATTCGAATACAGTATTATAAAAAGGTAATCACATGATTAAGTACTGAACTAATCCAGAATTTAGAGGGATCTCTTGAATTACCTTCAATTATCTCCAGAGCTCTTAATGACAAATAATATAATGTTGTCATCGAAGTTGATAAAGTAGAAAATAAGAAATCTTTTATCGCTCACTCGGAAATCTTACGTTATCGTTCATCTCATTTCTATAAAGAATTGGAGAACGCTCCTAAGAATGAAAATCATATCAAAACTATAATCAACCTAATATTTCCGCTCAATTATTCAAAATTATTCTTAAGTAAGTAAAATTAATTAAAAAAAATTTATTTAAATTAATTAATTGTATCATGACTCAAAATTAATAAATAAATAAAAAATAACATATTATTATTATTATTAGATACATCTATGGTGGAATTGTTAACATTGAAAATATAGATAAACGAACTATCTATGAATTAATTGTTGTTGCCAATGAAATGGAACTTAAAGAATTACCGGGAAAATTAGAGAGCTACCTCATCGAAACTAAATAATCTTGGTTAAGAATTCATTTCTCCTTGGTATATCATTCAATCTTTAATAATAATGAATTTAAAGGTTTGAAAAAATTAGATAAATGACATTATCCAGATTTAATTTTCAGAATCCGAGGATTTCACTTCAAAGAAACCGCATTGGTTTCTATTTTAAATGATATGACTTGAAAGTCGATTAAATTAAAATTTTGGATTACGTTAAAAAGGGGAATTGCACAAAATCCCACTTTACCTGAGAATTCGGAAGATTGGTCCAAAGAAAATGTGGAAGCCTTGAAAATCACTTTACAAAATTGTTTACCTCTCATTCGATATTTCATATTTCGGATGAATACATTTGGGAAAAGATAAAATCTTATAAAAAAATCCTTGATAAACAACTTTGGGATGACATAATCCTACGTTCCATACTCCCGAGAAACCCTTTAAGTCAATTGTTTTACCCACCTAAATCACCTTTATCATCATCATCATCATCATCATCATCAAGAAGACCTATTTCAACCTTGAATTATTATCACCACTCTCATCCATAATTAATCACGAACATGATGCGGAACCTTCATCAAGGATTGATGGAAAATCTACTGCTTACTCTTATCAAGTATACTTTACAAATTTCAATTAATCCTTCGAGGTAGTCAAGATGATTTTTGTCCAGGAACTTTTTTGAGAGATGTGTAACGGGCGTGCGGGTGCGATCGTGGTTTCAAAGGTGTCGGGAACCGATGAAATATTAGGTGGTTACAATCCTTTGGCATGGGATAATGAAGTTGGTGGTGGTGATTTCATAGAAACCAATAGTAGTCATTAAAGAATGGGAAGATTGAAATTCAATTCTCATTCGAGTGATGGATTATAGTGGAGCCCTAATTATTATGATTCGAATTGTCAAAATGTTCTTAGTCCATATTTCGGAAATTGTTGGAATCAAATGTTTCAGATTTCACTAAAGATAAATTATGTTGTGATCGAGGTCTTGGTGGTAATGATAATTATTATGAAAAACAGATTCGATCGACTACCGAAAAATTTTCGATTGAAGTTTTTATTAATTAATTTAAAATTTCAGAGGTGTAATTTTTTTTTCAATTTCTTTAATAATTAGATTTTTTTTATTGTCATTTTAGAATATTAAGATATAAAAATATATATATAAATAAAATATTGGTTTCGATATAGTGACGATTTTTCGCTATTTCTACGTTGTACGTTTAAATATTTACAAAAATAATTATGTCAAGATACTTTTGTTAAATTTTTTAATCTAAACAAAATAATAAAGTTAATCATATGATTAAATAACTATTTTTTTTTTGATTGGTGAAACAGTAAGTACTTTTTGTTACAACTGATTGCCATAATAAAATGTCTTTCAAATTTTTCGATAAATTATCTCAAGATTTTTCGGAACTTCTTAATGACAAAAAAGATTATAATGTCATCATTGAAGTTGATAAAGAAGAAAATAAGAAATCTTTTACCGCTCACTCGGTTGTCTTGCGTTATCGTTCATCATATTTTGATAAAGAATTAGAGAACGCTACGAATGAAAATCTTATCAAAACTATTATTAAACCAAATATTTCTGTTCAAACATTCGAAACTATTCTTAAGTAAGTAAAAAAAATTAATTATCTGTTACTTTAAATAATAAATTAAATATTTATTAAATATACTGTGACTCGATATTAATAAAATAAATATTTTTAATAGATATATCTATGGTGGAATTGTCGATATTGAAAATTCGGATACCAAAGCTGTTTATGAATTAATGGTCAATGCGAATGAATTAAAGCTTGAAGAACTATCAATAAAATTAGAAAGTTACCTTATTGAATCTAAAGCTTCTTGGTTAAGAACTCATTTTTCCCTTGTTTATCATTCAATTTTTAATAGTAACGAATTTAGAGGTTTGTAAATTTTTATAATGATATTATTGCAAAGCATCCAAATTTGATTTTTAAATCGGGAGATTTTACTTCGCTCCAAGAAACGGCATTGATTTATATTTTGAAAAGAGAAGACTTGAATGTCGAAGAAATTAAAATTTGGGATAATGTTATTAAATGGGGAATTGCACAAAATCCTACTTTACCTATTAATTTTGAAAAATGGTCTAAAGGAAATTTCGAGGCTTTGAGAATAACTCTACAACAATGTTTACCACTTATTCGATATTTTCATATTCCTGATAAAGATATTTGGGAGATAATAAAACCCTATAAAACAATCTTTGACGAACAACTTTGGGAAGACTTAACTCAACATTTTATGTTTCCAAATCAACCTGTTAAATCACTTGTTTTGCCGGCAAGAACCTTTTCAACTTCTGAATTACCTTCAAGAGTGAATGAGCCAATCTCAACTATAATCAACAACGAAGAGCATGTCGCGGAACTTTCATCATGGATTGATCGAAAATCAACTACTTATTCTTTACCAAAAATCCCTTATAAATTTCAATTAATTCTTCGAGGAAGTCGAGATGGTTTTCGTTCTAAAAAATTTTGGGAGATTTGCCTTGGACATGCCGGTACAATTGTGGTTGTAAAAATTGCAGGAACTGATGAAATAGTTGGTGGCTATAATCCTTTAGCTTGGATTAATTCAACAAGAGATACTTATATGAAAACAAATGATAGTTTCATTTTTTCATTAAAAAATGGGAATATTCAAAATTCAATTCTCAGCAGAGTTATAGATGGTAGTAAAGCTCTATTTTATCGTAATTCTGATAATCAAAATAATCATGGTCCATGGTTTGGTAATGGTGAACTTATTTTGAAATCTGATTTTACTCGATGTCAGAGTTATTATAGTCCAGTATATTTTTATGAAAAGCCTATCAGAACGACCAATAAATATTTTTCTATTGTAGATTATGAAGTATTTAAAATTATTAAGAAATGTTAAAAAATTCCAAACTGTGAAATGAAATATGTTCAATTTAGCTTAAACATAATATTTATATTTTATATTTTTATATTTTAATAAATAAATTAAATTATATGGTAAATAAGTTCCGATAGTTTGATTAATTAATTTTATTTCTACGTTACCGTAAACCTATAATACCATCCAATGATAAACCCAAAAGTCAATCATACGTTCCGTTATGTAATCTGTCTTAAATTTTATATAAGCAGGTATTACGAATATAATTCTCGCTGAAAATAACAAAGGTAAAAAAATGAAAATATAGTACACGCAATTAAATATAAAAAATTTTAATATAAGTAAAAAATTTACAGTAACATTTGAATTCTTTGGTTTGATGTACTAAATTGTACAATAAGAGAGAATTCGTTTTATTGCAATTTTTGAATTCTAAAACAATAAAATGACCTATAAATTTTTTGATAAATTATCCCAAGATTTTTCAGAGCTTCTTAATGACAAAAAGATTATAATGTTGTTGTCATCGAAGTTAATAAAAAAGGAAATAAGAAATCTTTTACCGATCACTCGGTTACGTTATCGTTCATCCTACTTTGAAAAAGAATTAAAATCTTATCAAAACTATTATTCAACCGAATATTATGAATTTTCTTTGAACATTAATGCAAATATTATTAGTAATTTTATATCTCATTTTTTTTCGATAATTCATGCAATTCATTATTCATGTCAAAAAAAATTCATTGAATAGTAACGTCCAACTTCAAGATTTGGATTTTCGAATAGTTTGGAATTATCAGTGATCAAGGTGAAGATTTTCAAAGTATTTTGATAAAATCAAAATTCATTTTGAATGAATTAATAAATACAAAAAAAAAGAGTGTAATTAAAAATAGTGAGGATCAAGAAAATAAGGTTAAGGATTTTCTTGATATTTTGATTAATCCTGATCCTTTAGTTATGAAATAGTGTGTTCTTTTTGAATATATTTATATATCATTATTATTTTTTACATATATGTATATACTTTATTCCAAAAAATAAATATTTTCACGAGTCATTCCTTTGATCTGATTGCTCATTTATTTAATAGTTTTGAAGTAAATATTATAAAAACCATGTAATGAAATATGATGATTCGAACATATATTTAAATGGATTGATCACGAAAAAGAGTCTTGTTTCTCATCACTAAAAGGACAAAAAAACAAGCCGATTCTCTTAATTCTCCGTCCAATAAAAAATGGTATATCCCGTGATTACATGATCATCGACAGCTACCCCAGTATCACCAGAAATATTTTCGCGCACACGTAGTTTTTTCACGTGAGGTCATTTTTATTTTTATCCTGATTTCGTTGATTTCACCGATTTCGCAAACCAAATTAATAATTCCAAAATTTATTTCCATTTCAAAACTTTGAAGCTATCAATTTATTTATTCATGTAAATTTATTTATTTATGTAAATACATTACAACAAAGAAAGTTTATTATAATATTTAAAGAAAATTCAATCAACAAAAAATAAAGTATTATGTGAATGATCTTTATAAGTTCGAGGCATTGTTCTTCTACGCTTATATAATGTTATTTCGGATAACATTTTTTCCAATGGTTTGAAATTTTTTCAATTTCTTCTGCCCACTTTAAATTATTTTTAGCCCTTTGATCTATTAAAATCATATATTATTAATTATTCATAAAAATTATTAAATTTTTAATGCTGTAATATTACCTTTAAGAATTTCAAGTATTTTTTCAGTTGTATCTATTAATTTTCCATATAATTCTTTACACAATTGTATATTATTGTCTTCGGATAATAAATTATTACCTTCAAAATTATCAACTATTGTAAAAACCTTGAAATTATCTATTGGCATTATTGAAGTGTCAAGAAAAGGATATTGATTGTGACGATGAATTTGATCAAAAAATTCAGTCGTTACAATTCCTTTTTGTTGTATAAGATGTTTACAAATAAAGAAATGGCTAGTAAGATAAAATGGGCATCCACATATCTATGTGAAATATCTGTTAAATATTTGTCACTATTAAGTGGTCATTTTTCTAGATCTTTCCATTCTTTTTTAAATTCTTTTCTCCAATCTGATTTTTTCCTTTTTACCAAAAAAAATTGTTCAAATTTTCTTTGTTGATGTGGAATTATTTGTTTTACAATAATAAAAGTTACCAAATCTAAATGGGGAGAAAAAATTTATATAAAAAATCCTATTTCATAACTTTCCAATGAGCTTTCACAAACATATTTGTTTTTAAAATAGAAATTTTTTCTTCACATTTTGCTCTGAACCACAAATTTCACCTTTCTGAACAATACCATTCATTACATAAATAAATCCAAAGCCATGACAATGAATGTTGTTGACAAAAATTATATATTTCTTGTACAGCTGTTGTCCATATTGAAATTGAAGAAAAAAATTGATTTTCTATAGTGTTGACTGTAATCCAACCTTCAAGGGATATGATTAACTATTAGCTAAAGATACTGTAGCTAAACTAAAATATAATAAACTACTAACTAATTTATACTAAAAGGTAATATAGTTGAAGGATTTAGATAATGCGGATTTGTTCAAAAGAGACAAGGCTATGAGATTTTTATAAAGGTTTAACTAAACTATTTACAAAGAATATAACTAGAAAAAACTAAACAGATAATTTCTAACACTAAGTAGAAAATTATAATACAAAAACAATATACCAAGATCACAAAACAAGATATAATTCAACAAGAGTTTCAGTATTCCACCTAGGAATAATACAGAATTTCATTAAGAAATTACAATGGTATAAATAATAATTCACAAGAGTATTATTTATAAGGTAAATCACAAAGTATTTTATTAACAAGAATTGAGAGTTAACTACTGAACTCGAATGGAACTGAGGACTGAGAAAAGAGAAATTCAGCCCTTTATATACATAATTAAAGTTATAATAGATTATGCTGTAGACTACACTAATGCATACACTATTAATTACACTGATATATACATTATTAATTACACTTTCTACTACACTATCTATTACACTATTCATTACGCTATTGAATACACTATTGATTACCTGTACATTATACTGTTGATTACACTCAGATCTGCAGTCGTAATATCTAATAGTTGTACTAATTTCTAAATGATTTACACTAATAGTTTCCTATATAATATACACTCCCCTAGCAAAAGTATTTGTGAAATGATAAGATTCAAAAATAATTGTCAAAATTTAAATGCTAATTGTGGCACAATGAGTGATCTAAATTGTACAAACTTTTTTTTTTATTAAATTCCCCTAAACTAGAGCTATCATATGATATATTTTGTGATAAAATTAAACACCTATTCATAGAGATATTACGCTTAAAATGAAACTGACAAAAAATGATAAATTTATTCTTAGATAGTTACCTATATCGTATTCAATGGGTATTAAAGATAGATAACAGCTATATTATATGAAATTGTAGCTAGAAATAATATCTACAATTTTAATTATTGACGTTTTTCTTAATACCTAATAAAAATTTTGACTTTACTTAGACATGAATAAAAACGACCGAAATTTAATAAAATTTTTAAAAAATAAAAAAAATTCGAAAATAATTATATCGATCGTTTATACCTGAAAAACTTATTATTTATTAACTTAACGATAAATGTAATATTAAGTAACCTTAAAGCCTAAAAGATGGAGCATCTTTTGTAAAAATTTCAGCCTTACATATTGAGAATTGAGAGAACAATACACGATCAAGCTTTAGAGTATAATTTTGAAGTGTCCGATATTCAACCGTTATTATTTCACAGTATATACTCCATATTTTAAAATTTAACTGTAATTAGTATCACTTTTATTGCTATATTAATAGATAAAGAAGTTTTTATATATGGTTCCGATTGGGTAATTATTTTTCGGATTTTTTTTTAATTTTTTAAAAATGATCGACACGGATTTACTACATTAAAAATTTGAAAATAATTACAAAACTTTTGTTTTTAATAATAAAATAGTAAAAGTTAAACTAAGTAACATTAAAGATAAAAGTTGAATACATCTTCTGTAAAAGTTTTAAAATTTTTTAACAAAAATTGAAAATATAACGATCGTTTAAATTTTAAAGAAATTTTTCGAATTTTTTAAATCCGTGTCGATCATTTTTAAAAATTAAAAAAAATCCGAAAAATAATTACCAATCGGAACCATATATAAAAACTTCTTTATCTATTAATATAACAATAAAAATGGTACTAATTACAGTTAAATTTTAAAATATGGAGTATATACTGTGAAAATTTCAGATTTTTGAATTGGGAATTGAGTTTAATAATAATGGTTGAATATCGGACACTTCAAAATTATACTCTAAAGCTTGATCGTGTATTGTTCTCTCAATTCTCAATATGTAAGTCTGAAATTTTTACAAAAGATATTTCATATTTTAGGCTTTAAGGTTACTTAATATTACATTTATCATTAAGTTAATAAATAATAAGTTTTTCAAATATAAACAATCGATAGATATAATTATTTTTGAATTTTTTTTATTTTTTAAAAAAATTATTAAATTTCGGTCATTTTTATTCACGTCTAAGTAAAGTCAAAATGTTTATTAGGTATCAAAAAAAATGTCAATAATTAAAATTGTAGATATTATTTTTAGCTACAATTTCATATAAAATATTTAGTATCTGTTTTTAATACTCATCAAATGTGACATAGATAACGATCTAAGAATAAATTTATTATTTTTTTGTCAGTTTGATTTAAAGCGTAATATCTCTATAAATAGGTGTTTGATTTTATCACAAAATATATCATATAATAGCCCTAGTTTAGGGAAATTTAATAAAAAAAAGTTTGTACAATTTAAATCACTTATTGTACCACAATTAGCATTTTAATTTTAGCAATTATTTTCGAATTTTATTATTTCACAAATACTTTTACTAGGGGAGTGCATATCTTCAGAACTGGAGAAGTTTATGAGTGAGATAGTTATAGGCCTATACGTGTTGCCCAAATCTCAAATCATTTGGGATTTGGGATGCCAAAATCTCAAATTACTAGTATTTGGGATTTGGGATTTGGGATTTTGGCAAAAAATACTAATCATA
>CAJVPK010000904.1:0-19103 GCA_910592015.1 Diversispora eburnea | reverse complement strand
ATGTTCATTTAAACAATATCTAGACAATGAGTATTCCACAAAAGAAAAAAAAGAAGGGTTGGAAGAAATAATAATCGATGGAAGTATTTATAAAAATTCAAACACGATTGATAAAAAAACAGCTGAGAAACTTGAAGGAAGAAGTGTAGATTTGTCAGAATATCCTAATTTAGAAAAATTAATAATCGATGGTAATCTACTTAAAAGCAAATTAACTAGTTTAGATTTAACTAATTGTAATAAATTGACTATTCTTGGTTGCTCTCGCAATGAATTAACTAGTTTAGACCTAAGCAAAAACGAAAAATTAGAAGAGTTATATATCAGTGACAATAATTTTTTCACCCAAGATTTATCATTTTTAAGTCATTTATTAAACCTAAAAGAACTTTGTTTAGGAAATTATAATAATAAAGAAAAGATTAACCAAGGTCTTTACAATCGCTTCATGGGTTCCTTAAAACCCTTAAAAAATTTAACTAAATTAAAAAAAATAGATATTAAAGATACTGATATCAGTCATGGTTTAGAGTATTTACCCGACAGTGTGGAAGAATTGGGTTGTTCAGTTGATGAAAGAAAGGATGCACAAGTACAAACTATTTATAATCTCTTTGCTAATGAGCAAGGGGTGGTAGAAACAGATACTTTTGGACTTATAAAAAACTTTCCTGCCAAACTTCAAGTCTATAAACAAAAAATCCAAACACAGAGCAACCAAGCTCAAACTGTTCAAATTGAAATTCTTACTACTAATAAATAGTTATTTATTCTAAACCAGAATCAATATCAGTATCCGAAATATTTAAATGCTTCAGTTTATTCATATTCCTTAATGATTCTAAAGAACCAATAATTCGATTATAAATTCCCCGTTGAATTTTTTCTTTATTGCGATTTTCTAACGATAAGTGTTTCAAACCAACCAAATGACTAAGAAAGTTTAAATCTTGCTCGGAAAAATTATTGTCGCTAATGCTTAATACTTCTAATTTACTATTTTGACTTAAATCTAAGTCGGTTAAAAGATTATCACAACAGTAAAGTGTTTTTAAATCAGAACAATCTTGAACATTTAATTTTCTGAGTTGATTTTGAGAACATCTGAACTCTTCCAACTTGACGAACCCTTCCAATCTTAAAAACCCTTCTAAATATTCCTCTTTGCCAATCAATCCTTTTTCTCTTAGTTTATGTGAATCGAAATTTAATTCGGTAATATCTTTTCTGTTTTTAAGTGGATAATTTTTATTTAATCATTCTTGGGCATTTATCATAATGAATTATTTTAAACTTTATCTCTTAACAGCTATTAATTATTAAAAGAGGAAATTTTTTATTAAAAAAGTGGTATATGATAGATAATCAAACAATGCCTTATGTCGATTTAAATAAATGCTCTGGATGTAAAGAGCGATTTAAAACAGGTCAAGAATGTCAAGCCCTCAATTATCGAGGGAAAACAGTAATGCATTCTTGTCTAACTTGCTGAGATAATTATTACACTACTGAAAAACTTACACTTGCCGAATAAAAAAAATAGTTAATGTTAAAAGAGTTAGCAAATTATTATTTATAAAAACTAAGTTATGATAAACAAAAACAAAGTTTCTCAACAAAACCAACCTAAACCAAAACGATTAACTGATAAAGAAATGCGGGAATTATTAACTAATTTAAAAAAGGAGGCTGACAAAACCCCAGAAGAGAAAGGCAGTTTTAGTTTAGAAGTAATTTGTAGTGGTAAAGATATGGAGAGTAAGAAATAAGTAAGTAAATGGAGATATATTTTGAACACTTAATTAATGCTACTTATCGGGCTTATCAGGATATCCTAATTAAGAAATATGGTGATATTTATCCCTTGCGTTCAGCCATTATTAAGTTTGGGGGCTTTCATTTGAGTTATGATTGATACGGCAGAACTAGACTGGGTAAAGAGGAAATTGGCAATTTAATTATTTACACACCAAAGAAGTCCATTTAAACATTCTTTTTGCTTATTGTCTTGGTGGTCTAAAAAGTGATATCCCTAACTTTACTGAATTGTTTGGTTTCCGTAAGTTAGTTAATACTATCGCTCACGAGTTAGCCCACTGCTTAATGGCTAACTATAAACTTCAATTTGGTTATAAACACGATAAAAGCCATGGCGGACTAACCCAAGATGTCGAGGCTTTTTTATGAACTTTACCCGAAGTTAAAGAGTTAGAGAGATTACAAGGTTTTCAGTGAAAGGAGTTAGTGAAGAATTTGGGGTAGTGTCTTTTTCTTTTGAAAGCAAAATATTCCTCCCATTATAGTTAAAAATGTTTAAAATATTTCATTATGCCAAATCCAAAGGATACTCTGCCAACTACCGCTGAGCAAGTAATTTTAAAAGAGCAAAGTAATGATGAATTATTCAACTTAGAAGAAAAAATTATCACTTATTTAGAAAATTCAAAAAAAATTAACCTTTTGCAAAAAATAGGCGGTAAAAGAAAAAGCCTGTTATCGACTAGCAGGAAAGAATATAAAAAAATAGACGAGGAGAAAATATTTTATCAAGCGAATAGAAAAACAAATTGAAAAGAAAATAGCAATCCCTTTTTTAATTTTACGGAAGAAATAACCCAAGAGTGAATAGATAAAGGGTTTGATAAAGACAATTGTAAAGAATGATTAAATGTAGGACTAAGAGTTCAAGACTATCAATATGCCCAATGATTAAGAGATGAGATTAAACTAACTCCTGAACAGTTTTTAAATAGTGGTAATAATAGAAAATTGAGACAACAATTTACAGAATATACTGTTAACAAAATAAACAAAGGATTTGATGAACATGGAGATAATTTTTTTGCCTTTTCTACTATACCAGAACACTATAATTTAAAAATAAGAGAAGGATTAAAGTTATTGCAAAAGAAAGAAAAGAACAAGAAATCAAAAAATTCTGAGAGTATTAAATTTGCTCCTGGAGAGAAATTAAATAGCCAAGAGGTCGACTGGGCATTATCCCAAGTCCTAATTTCTAGCAACTATAAAATCCTTCCTGCTAACCAATTTTACCAAATAAGAGAAAAAGGACAAAAATGTTTAGCTTTTCAGAATCTATTATCTGAATTAGATAGAAATAAATATGAATTAGTTTTTGTTCCCGTAAATAATCTTGATTTTCATTGAAGTCTACTAATTTATGAAACTAAATCCGGATTCTTTTATCATTTTGACACATCGGGAGAAAATAATTGGGATTATGTAAAGCCTTTAGTGCGAGATTTGCTAATAACTAAAAAAGTTTCTAGCGAACAATGAGAAGAATATTTGGTTCCTCGACACAATATTCATCAAGGTAATGATTATGATTGCGGAATTTATCTTCTAAGCTTTGTTGCATTAATAAGCGACAATCCGAAATTGTTGAAAACAGAAGGAGTTCATGAAACAGATTCAAAAAGGCAAAGAAATTATTGGCAAAGCAAAGCAAAAAAGTTGTTCAGCATCGTTGGTAATAAGGAATTAGCATGCAAACAATGTAATATATATAATCAAGAACACAAGAAAACGGCAAAACCTCCATATAGGCTTTTACATGTGCCAACTATGAAAGTCATTATTGGAATGACTAATTATGTAGAATATTTTTGTGTGTCTCACGTTTGGGGGAACTTAACAAATGATAAAGGTATTAAGATGGAAGATGCTTTTATACAAGAAAATATCGACAAACTAAAAATAGTTTCGGCAAACTCAGGTGTGGATTGAGTTTGAATAGATTTGTTATGCATTGACCAAATGGATGCGAGAGACAAAGCGAAAGAAATTCCCAAGATGAGAGATTATTTTAAAGATGCGACTTTTGTAGTTACATTTACCAATACTCATACAAAATGATTACAAGATAGTCGAGGGTATTTTTGGTTAAAAACAGGACCCGAATGAACTAAGTCTGATTTAGGGGCAATTAGTGAAGAATATTTCGAAAGTCTCAATGAAATTTATGAGTTTATAAACAGAGAAGAGTGGTTCAGGCATATTTGGACATTCCAAGAAGCAGTATTAAATAAATGCTTGGTTTTTATATCAGAAAACGGAACCATAAAAATATGTGGTCACACCATTGCGGATGCGACAAGAGCTAGTAAAGAAATACGAATGATCCCAATACTTAAGGTATTTATGGGAAATTTTTCAGCATTGTCAAACAAAGATTCAACAGGAGATGGTGAAATACCAGAAGAACTAGAGTATGTGGCCTCTGGAAGTAATAAACTACAGTTACATAAAGTGTTGGGGTTGGTACGCAGAAGAGAATGTACCATAGAAGAAGATAAGATATATGGTGTTCTTGGATTAATTAACATAAAAGAAATCAATCCCATGTATGGAATTGGTTATGATAAGGCACTATCTATGGTAGTTAAAAATATAGGCATTGATAAAGAAGTTATATTAATTAGTTTATTACATCCTAGTGTCGGATCATCGGAAGGCATGCATTGGTTTCCAAATACGAAAGACCTACAAGAATTTGTGCCAGATAATTCTGTAATAGATATAATGGAGAATAAAATAGGAGATGCAATGATATATGATTCTGGCATTCTTTTGCGTGATCCAGTAATTACTAACTTTGAAGTTATTGGACCTCCTATTTCTATCGGAAGAGATATATCTACAAAAGACTTTTTGCATAAACTCGTAGAGTATAAAAGGAATTATGACAGCATAGTGTTTTCAGGATTATTAGTAAGCCTTGGTTTACCAAGACTTGGGTGAGAGAATAGATGAATAATGCAGTATTTAGGAGAATATAGTGATATAGCAAAAATCAGTGTAATTGGAGGGGAAAAACACAGTAAGAATCCAAACGAAACTTTTGAAATTATTGAATTATGGATAAAAGATCTAGTAGAAGGAAGAAAAAGTCAGTTCATAACACCTGTTATGGTACCAGGTATTAATGAGCCATTATGTGGAATTATATATTCATATGGTTGATTAGATATTAGAAAAGAATTAGATGGAATATTAATTGCAGAAGGAAAAGCAAAAAGGATTAATATTTCACAACATTCCACACTTTTACTTTTATAATAACAAATTCCAAATAACCTTATTAGAAAGAGGAGTATTAAACCCAATTACTCTCTTTTCATGACAAAAATCACAAGTAAATCCTTCTTCTTTGCTTAAACGATTGAGTGTTTCTTCATAACCACAAGTCTTAAAGGCACAATCACGACAAAACAATTTATTATCAAGGTTAAACAAACGCCGATAAGAACCGCTACCACCAATGAAAAAGATTTAGTAATAGGACCCTTGTGCTGGCTCTTTTGTAGTTTTAGAAGTTTGTCAGGAACTAAATAGGAAATTTCTTGGCTGTGATTTAACCTTTAAAGAACTAAAAGAATTTCAGCAAAAAAATAAACTATATGCCAACCCTTAATTTAAAAAATATTTCCATCAAAGAAAAAGAGGACAAGAATTTTAACAAGTATTATTTAATTGTTCACTTCTGTCCCTATTGTTGGAGTATAACCCATATGGTTTAGCAATTAGATAAGAAAGAATTAGAAAGTCGGGGAATACAACCCTAATCGAAAAACATGAAAATATTACGCTTATGAGCCAGTTGCAGACAAAAAAAACAAGAGGAATTACAAAATATAATTATCTTTTTAATGATGATGATTTAGATTTTGTTGGGTTTGTGAATGTGCTTTATTCAGATGAAAATCGACATTCTCAATCTTGGCAAACTGGTCGATTTGGATCATAACCAAAATCGGTATGACTACCATTTACTGGCAATTGTAACATTAACTTTGTTTTTTCTGCAAACCATGCAAGTTCATTGTTCGTGTCTTGACATAACTATGTTTTTTACTAAGCATTTGGTGTTTAGAGTGATACTATATTTTTTTGTAATATTTTCATGGATTATTTAGGAGGGATTTGGATTTGGGATTCATATCGATCAATATTTTCTTTTCCTTCAATCACTTTTTTATTAATCATATCAATCACTAATTCTTTACTCTCTGTTTCTATTAAGAATCTTGGCTTTTCTATTATTACTAATATATCTATTAAACAATCAGCATTACTTTCTTTTGGTACTAGGATAACGAATGATACATTAGTTTTCCATTTTTTCTTATTAGGCATCACAAGAAGATCGCCTTCTTTTATCGATTCAAGTGTTTTTTTTATTCCTTGTAAAATAAATCAATTTCCATCCATAGTTTCTACTTTGCAACTTTCGGCAAATGAGAAACCCATTTCCCATTCTTCATAGTTAGGGAAGCGGACAATTATGTGCTTGGAACCTGCTAATTTAACGTAACTTTCGGTTATTTTAATACTCCCAGGTATACAGCGAATTTGTATTTCTTCTATAAACATTTTCTTGTTTTTTTTTACATCAACAACCGAACCCTTTTCATTTATTTCTGGTATTCATCATAAGTAGGGTTCATTTTTTCTTGGTCCGAACCAAGTAAATGGTTCGGCATAACCATTTTCTACTGCTACCTTTGTCACGTCTAAAAAAGTTTGTTCTAGTTCCCCTTTAGTATAATTTCCACCTGGTTCTTTGTATTTAACCTTTACTTTACTACCATATGGCAACAAACCGAGAATAGAATAGATAGAGTCAACAAAAATAGTACTCTCGCGGTTCCTAATTGACTCTAGTGCTTTGGAAAAACTTAGATTGATTTTTTCTTGTAGTTTATACTTATCCTTACAGTAAGTTCATCCAAGAGGGGTAGAATATACTTTAGGATTATCGTTCACATTTGCATTAAAAAAATTGAATGTACTCTTTAATCCTTTTGAATCAGAGAAGTTTTTTAAATGATCTATTTGGGAAAGTCTTCATGCTTGTGCCAAAATTCTTCCGTCCACTAAGCAATTGTCAAACATGAAAACAGTTTGGTGAGACAGGAGTCCCTCTTGATAAGTTCAAGAGCGAGTGAATCACTTCGAATTAATGATTTTTTCTAATGCTTCTAAAACAAAACTTCCTTTTTTTTCTTCTATTAAACTCTTATCATAAGTTCTTCCCATTTTTTTGTTGATTGATATCAAGGTTATCTCAGCATTGCTATAGTAGTTTCGCATCTTTGGAACTTCTTGGTTTTTTTCCTCAATGCTTTTTTGGTCAATGCAGAGTTGGTCTATCCATAGATAATCAATTCCTAAACATAAGCATGTCTTAGTCGCTTTATATAAGGCTTTTTCTCCTCAAACAGTCAATTCAATGTTGAAAATTCTTTCTTTTCCCTTTCAGTCTTTGTAAACTATTTCCTTTTTTAATTTAGGTGATGATTGGTCGCCTCAAGCGTAAGATAAAACAGCATAGGACTTTATATCATCTCTTCCTTTAGTTTCTTCTAGTTTTTGCTTTTTGGTGTTGTAAAGCCTGACGGGCAATTCTGTTGATGATAACGATTTAAACTGTTTGCTTTCTCACGAAAAAGGACGATTGTCACGAAGAACAATTTCCTGGTAAATTATAATTCTTTCTAGGTTATAGTTTTCTCCAAACTTATTTTCCTCCTTACTTAACGAAGAAAGGGGGACACTTATTGCCATTTCCATCTCATCGTAAAGATTATTCAGTTTATTTTCACCCATTAATTCAGGATGAGCTTCTTTTCAGGCTCTAAGGTTTCAACCATATAGGAGTAATTCGTCCTCTATTTTCCTAACTTCAGCCTCACCCTTTATTTCATCATAATTATCTTGGGCACAAAATATCATTCTTACACTTTCTGGCAAGTATTCTAGTCCAGAATCAAGGTTAGTGTTTTCAATATAAAGATTTTCCAATTTAGTTAGATTTTTCAAAGGTTTTAAAGAACCAGTAAAGCGATTGTAAATATTTTTTGCCTTTTTTTCTAGGTTTTCTTGGTATTGTCTTTCTTTCTTTAATTTTTCATAATAGTATAAGTCAGTTGATGCTAACTTAGTTAAGCGGTTTCTTAGTCGTAGTCCCTTTAAATTAGCAAGATGGCTCAAAAAACTTAGATCTTGTTCAGCAAAGTTATTATTCTCGATGTTTAATCTCCATAATTTCCTGTTTTTGCTTAAATCAAGATTAACTAAGTAATTATCACTGCAGTCAAATTCTTTCAAATTTGGACAAACATTAATGTCTATCTCTCTAAGTTGGTTATTAGAACAACATAACCTAGCAAGATTGTCTAATTTACCTATTTTTAATTCAGTTATATTGTTTCCGTAACAATCAATTCTTTCCAGTTTTGGACAGTCGATGATCTCTAAAGAGGTGATTTTGCCACGATCATAAGTTCTATTGTCCGAGCAGTCTAATTTCCTAAGTTTAGTAAAGTTTTCTAGTTTTAAGGAGCCTCTTAAGTTTTTATCCCGGAGATTTAATTCTGTAATATTTCCTTTTTTTTCTTCAGGATAATGTTTATCTAAATATGCTTGAGCACCAATGCTACAATTATTTTCTTCCACTGCATCTGGATATTCTTTCTTTAATTTTTCTTTATTTAAGTGATAGGCGTTTTCTACTTGTTCAGGAGTCAAGTTAGAGTCATTTATCAATTGTTTTGTTGCTTCATAGCCAAATCCCCTTTTTTCTCATTTTTCTTGCAACTCAGGAGTGAAATTAGGATGAATATCATTTCAATTTTTATTATTAGCAGATTGTTCTAGTTTTTCTTTTATAACATCTCATGGAAGATTTGATTTATTTATCTCTCAAACATTAAATGCCGCTGTAACTAACGGAATTGGTGACTTCGAAAATAAACCAGTTTCTTTAAGTGATTTAGTTTCTTGATAGTTGAAAATTAACTTTTCTCACCCTTCTTTTATTCCTGCAAAAGGAGAGAAATTAAAGAATTTTTTTGCTGTCTCGGTTTTTTCTTCAGTCTCTAGCCGTTCACTTGTATTTTTTAAGCAAAAAATAGATAAATCTTTGCCTTTGATAATGTTGTCATCAAGTCTTTCTCTTAGTTCATTTACCTCATTAGTCAACTCCATTAATCTATTTGAGCATTCTTCTATTCTCTTTTCTTTATTTCTAATCGTTAATCAATTAATCTTTAGGGACTGTATGTCCACATATTGCTTTTGTAATGAAAGCAATTCTGAATTTAAGTTTTCTAACTCATTCTCTTTTTTTAATAATTCCTTAACTATTTCTAATTCTTCCCGCAATTCCTTTTCATTACCATTATTTAGTACCCATTCTGGTTCTTTCTGCTTAACATTTTTCAATCAGTAAGCATAATCATAGTCTTTAACTTTTAGTCCTACATCTATCCACTCTTTACACTTTTCAGCACCAAATCCTCTCTGTTCTCATTCTTTTTGCAGTTCAGAAGTGAAATCATTATGAACATCTTTCCATCCTTTTATATCTCTACTTAAGTTCTCTTGTGTAGTTAGAATTTTTTGTGAATTATCGTATTTTTCTCTTAATTTTGATAACTGATCTGGAGATAACTCGGAAGCATTATATTTCTTTTGTTTCAGATATCAAACAAAATCGTAGTCATTTACTTGTAGACCATCTTCAACTCAATGCTTTGTCTGTTCATAACTAAATCCTTTATTTTCTCACTCTTTTTGTAGTTCTAGAGTAAAATCCAGATGGATATCTTTTCAATCTACCATAATATGATTATTTTTGTTTATTATAATTTTATAGAACTTTAATTCCTTATTACTTTGTTAAGGAATATTTACTCTATATTTATGGTTTTACACCAAGGAACCATTTTTTTCATTTTGGAATTCATTCCAAAAAGTAGGGTTTAAGTCAAAAAGTATTAATAAAAATAAGTGAGAAAAATAAATTATAACGAATAGAGAAATCCTCCTAAAAAACAATAAAAAGCCGTTAGAAAACCAAAGGGAAAATTAAGCCCTAATTGATTGGGGTATCGGGGAAGTAGCTATGTAAAAACTGCTTGGGCGATAAAAATTTACTGTGTAGCAATTAATATCTAGCAGCTAGATAATAAAAAGAATATAGCCGCTAGATTAAAAAATGTAAAATATAAATATATGACTAAAAACCAAAAAGAAAAGTCCTTTAAAGAATATTTACAAGAAATCGAGGATCCAAAAAATAACCAGGAGGTCAATTACGACTTACCAGAAAATCCCACCTCACTCCAAGTTGCTAAGTTTGAAATTTGTCAGGAAATTTTAGGTTATAAATTAAAAAAAAATCTTACCCGCCAACAAGTAGCCGACAAAATGGATTTAAGCAAAGCCGAAACCGAGGATATTTTGTTTTGCTGTATTGAAAAATTTACTTTGGATAGATTGGTAGAATATGCGAGCAGATTATTAGAACCCGTTCAAGTAAAAGTGATTTTAGAAACAAGAAAGCCAATTATTAATGCCAAAGCCTTTTAAACTAATTGACAAGTATTTTAGCAAAAAAGATAACGAATGGCAGTGAACTTATGAATTAAAGATTACTTTTAACTATCAGTCAATAATGTCGATTACTATCACTAGTTATTATCAGACCAAACCAGGACGAGAATGGATTACTAATGAACTAATTTTGGAAATATTGAAAAAAAGGTTTCACAACAAAAAAGCAGAACCTTTGGAATATTCAGGAATAAGGAAAGTATTTAAGCGAGAAACTACTTATCTAGAAAAGAGGTATCGTTTCTATTTCTGATTTAAGGATGGAACGAACAATCATTTATGAATTAGAAATATCCATCCTATCGACTAAAAAATATGACAATAATCGCCTTTATCAGCCAAAAAGGAGGCGTGGGAAAATCAACTTTAAGCCAAGCCCTCGCCACCGAAGCCTCCAAACAAAGATTAAAAACTTTACTCGCGGATTATGACCCCCAACAAAAAACGAGCCAAGAATGAAGCCAGCGGAGAAAACAAAAAAATAAATATTTAATTGTTAATTCTTTTACCACTTTTAAAGAAATTATTCAGCAAGAGAAATTTTTTGATTTACTAATTATCGATGGACCTGCCCGCACTAGCCAAGGAACATTAGAAATCGCCAAGCAAGCTAATTTAGTAATTCAGCCGACCGGAGCCAGTTTAGCCGACTTAAAGCCATCTGTCAATGAATTTCATGCCTTAGTAAAAGCAGGAATAAATAAGCATAAATTAGTTTTTGTCCTTAATCATTTAGCCACCAAAAGCGAGGAGGAAGCCGCGAGGGAGTATCTAACACTAGCAGGTTATTCAGTTCTCAATCATTCTTTAAAGGAAAAAGCCTCTTATCGGCAAATTCAGAATGAGGGAAAAAGTATTAGCGAGGTTAGTTATAAGAGTTTACAAAAAGAAGCCAAGGAATTAGTAAAAGAAATCATAAGTTATTTATAACTTTTTATTCTTAGATTATTAGATTATCAAAAAAGTATCTAGCGGCTAGACATTAATTTAAATCTAGCTGCTATAAAATAAATTATATGGATAACTGACAAAAACTAAAAAGGCATAAATTAGAAATTCCGCCTTCTCTGGCTGAAACTACTTCTAACTTACAATTGCCGGAAGTAATTGGAGAAAAAGTAGATAAAAGAACTTTACGAAGGACTGGGAGAACCGAACAATTTGCTACTAGGGTAAGTAAAGAGTGATTAGAGAAAGTGAAAAAGATTGCTGAAAATGAAAGTTTAAAGTTAGTGGAAGTGTTGGAAAAAATGTTGGAGAGTTATGAGAAAAATCACAAAACATTTTAGATTGATTATTAGACAATCATCTTTCAATAACATTTACATTTTGAATTCTTTCCTTTTGCTGATATTTTTCTCCTTCCTTTCATAATTCCAATTGGAATATAACAAGTGGAGTTGTGCTTAAACAGGCTTTTATGATTAGCGTTTACGGAGAATTATTTATAATTGTCTCGGTGCTATTTTCCTTAGTTATCGCTGTGCGATTTATTATGGGATTTTCCCCCTCAAATAGGAACTAGAAAAAGAAATAACCCTTAAACCAACTTCCCAATATACATTCGCCCTAAAAATCAACCTCAACTTTCTAAAATTTTAACTTTATTGCCGGCTATGCCTTGTCAAACTTCCAAAGTTTCTTTTTCTATCCGAAAAGAATAGTCCGTTTTGGGGTTAGACCAAGGAGATAAATCAGATAAAGGGGGTATTCAACCAGTTCGAGCATAATACATGAGGGCTAACCTTAAATAAAAAACTAACACTTTCTATTTCGCGGCTAGTTCAATCAGTCTGACCGGTAAAGCACAAGTAATCATAATTCTTTTTTTGACTATGTAATCCTGACGGGGAAAGAGACTGCGGAGCAGAAGGAGTTCCATGCCCGTGAAGCAGCAGTCGGGTTTGTCCTGGTTTAGTTTGTGTTTTAGTTTTTGTATTGTATGGTGCTGCATATAGTTTAGTTTTGGGTAAACTAACCATAAAATACATAATTAATTCTCTTTTAATCACTTTTCCGTTTTTTTCTTTATGATAATCCTTTAATTGGACGGCTAATTTATCTAATTGTTTATTAAGAAATTTCTGCTTGCTAGTTAGTTTATAGATTTGGGTATTTAAGAAGCGAACATATTCTTTTTTGCGGGTAATCTCCTCGGGAGTGGGTTTAGTTTTCTCTAATTTAAGAAATTTGGTAAATAATTCGGCAAAGTCTATTTCCTTAATTTGATTGCCAAATAAGTTTAAAGAGACTAATTTGTCTTTATTTGGTAAAGTATCTAAAAAGTTCAGATTAGTAAAATCATTATTAGAAGCATTTATTCCTTTTAAATTACTGAAATCTTTTAAATCGGTGATTTCTCCCTCTAATTGTTTAGTTTGTTTAGGGTCATTGTTTAAATCTAAATAAAAAACTCTTGATTTATTGACTAATCCATTAATGTATTCTTGGATATTCTTTGTCATATGTTTTATTTTTTACTGCTTTTAACTACTATATTCTTCCAATGCTAGCCAAAATACTTTCTCAATCAATTTCTTTATTCTTTATTCTCCGAACTAATTCCATAAGTAATTGTTCGTTGGCAAGAGAGTTAATTAATTCTAGACCATCCAAAATTTTCCTTTCTGCTTCTTTTAATGTTTTTGGGTCAAGGGTTCCCAGATGCTTTATTATTCTGTTTTTGTCAATATTTTTCACTTGGTCGCACATGATTTTCCCTTTTTGATTATTGAAATTAGAGTGAACTTCCCAACTTTCATAAAAAGGTTTGAGAGTATGAGTAAAAGGAACTACGGTAATGCGATTGCTTTTTAGGTTTTGGATGTCATTTGAGATTATTACGGCAGGGTGCGGGTCTTTAATTTCGGTGTTCCTGCTAATTATTTTAAATTTTCCCTTTTTCAGTGGGTCAAAACGAATTAAGTAGACTTCTCCTCGTTTGGTTTCTATTTTTTTCTCATTTTTGATTTTAAGGCTAACCATTAATTACGCAAATTTTTCTCATCCTCCTCTTGTATTCTATCCCATTCGGCAATTTCTTTATTTCTTTGTTTATCTTTGCTGGCTAGTTCTCAATCTTTTGCTAATTTTTTATTTTTTTTTTCGGCTTGTTGTTCGTAATTATTTACTAATTGGCTAAGACTGTTAATTATGAGAAATTTTTTTACTTCTTTAAGGTCGCTTTTAATTTCTCTTAATTCTTGAATGACTTCTCGGTTTTCGGTTGCCACTATTCTGCGATTGCCCGACATGGTTTTTAATTGCTTTTTAGTCATATTAACTTATTTTTTTATTCTTTTTCGTTTATTTTTATAATGTTTTTTCAGTTTTTTATTAGTTTTCTTACCACTTCTTATTTGTCAACCCCTATTTTTTAAGCGGGTGGGGTCAAAGTTTCGGACATGTTTTATTTGGTTTTGCTCTAATTCGTTTTTTTAGATTTTTTTCTTTTTCTCCTTAATAGTCCAGTCAATAGTTTTAAGGGAAATTTCAGGACTTTTAAAGTTGTGGTTAATATTCCCACTAAACAATAATTTCTCCCTCTTGCTCTGTGTATAAACTGATTACTTTGCGATAAGTTTTAAAGTTTTGTTCTTTCTCCTCAAACTCTATTTCTACTTCTTTAATATTTTCTCAATTGTTTACTAAATCATTCCAACCATCTTTAACTGTTTTTTCAAAACAAAAAAAGGCTTCTTCTGAATTATCATTATTCACAATTAGGTAATAAGTGTTAAAGTTTTTGTCTTCTAATTTTTTGATGGTAATGTTTTTTAGGTTTAGGGTTGGCATATGATTTATTTTTTTAATTCTGATATTCAGTAAATTTTTTATTAGAGTATAGGAATTTTTACTAAAAGTATTTAAGGATTTTTGTTAAAAATTTCCCTAGATAACTGGGGTTTTTCAGCAAAAAAACAGAGTAAAAAGTATTAAGGATGATTGAATTGTGAAATAAAGTTGAAAGTAAAACTACAATAAAGTAAGTTTAATTGCTTACTGGGTTGCCTAAAATTTAAAAAAATATGACAATTTGAAAAGAATATAAAATAACAAATAGAGAAAGTAGGTCAAATTATGTTAGATTTACTCTAAATGATTGGGTGGAGTATAGCGATGGAAGTAAAAAATTTATTGATTGTACTGGTACTAATTACTTTTTCAATTGAGAGGAAGGAGACAAGATTAAAATAGATAATGAAAAAACAAAACGAGAGGGTAGTTATAAAACTTTTACTCTTTATGATACTGTTGCATATAAGACTTTGTCGTGTTATTATGATAAATATTGACAAGTGGTTAGAGAAAAAAATAGTTCAGCAAGTAATGCTTCTACAAGATACAGTAATTTGGAAAGGGAGTGTAATGAATGAAAGACTAAATATTATGATAAGAGCAGAGATTATGAGGATTATAAAGAAAGATATGAGGAAGTTCAGGAGGAATTAAGTAATTTAAAAAATGAAAGAATTAGAGATACCCAAGCAAATACTACTGAAAAAATAAGGCAAAAAGAAACAGAGGCAAATTTGTGAGTTGAAAGAGCAAAGGCAGAGGAGAAATTAGAAAGTGCCAAGGCTCGGGAGTTAGGTTTGACAAAATTATTAGAAGATACCAAAACCGAGTTGAGTTTAGTTCGAGTGGAGAAAGACAATCAAGTGGCGATATTCGAAAACAAACTCGACCAAAAATCAGCATTATTAGAAAATATTCGCCAAGAGTTAAAGAATTTAGAAATTAAAAGTGAAAAAGAAAAAGCCGAAAAAAACAGTGAGGTTAAAGAAAAAGATAGTGAACTAAAAGAAAAGGAAAAAGAGTTAAAACAAAAAGAAGAGGAAGTTAAAAAATCACAAAGAAAAGCCGGACAATCTCGCGAAGAATTATTAAGTGAAAAATCAAGATTAAAAGAGGAAAAATTAAAGGCTTTTACTACTCCTTTGGGAGTTAGTTTACAGCAATTTAACAACTTACGCCGATATTATGAAAGATTAACCGATGCTCGCAAAAATTTTAATCAAGCCAATATTGAAACCCATGAGGATAATGTTGCTGTGATTGAGGAAGAATTTCGTCAAGCCAATATTAGTGTTGAAAACATTCAAAAAATATTAGTGTTGAAAACATTCAAAAAATTTGTCGTCAATGTGAAAAATTAGCCAAAATTCGAGTAGAATTAAGTGAAATAAGACAACAACAATTCGAAGCAAGACAAGAAGTTCCGACTAACAATTTTTAAAAATATAATAGTATGGTAAAAAAATATTACGAAATTTTAGAAATAAGTGAAACCGCTACTGCGGAAGAAATAAAAAAAGCCTATCGCAAATTAGCCTTAAAATGACATCCTGATAAATGAATGAATAGAAGTTCAGAAGAAAAAGAGGAAGCCAATAAAAAAATCCAAGAAATAAATAAGGCTTATGAGATTTTAGGCGATGAAGAAATGAAAAGAAGATATGATAACGGAGAAGAATTTACCTCTGATTTTAGTGGTTATGATTATGAAGGAGAAATTAAGGAGGAGTTTAGAAGAAGGGAAGAAGAATTGAGAAAGGCAAAAGTAGATGTCATAGATATCGAATTGGAAATACTTAAATTAGAAATGAAGTCATTAGACCGCTCTTCGACAATTAACGAGATAGGAATGGCTTTTAACCTTACTTACCCCCGCGTTTTTAAGGAAAATTTAGACAGTAAATTATGAGAAGGTTATCAAGATTGAGGCGAAAAGGTGGTGAAAATGGAAATTACTATTCCTAAGGGTAAGGATAGAAGTGAAGAATTAAAACAGTTTAAAGAGGAAATGATTAGAGCAATAAAAGAGGTTGAAACTGTTCTCCAAGATAAAGAAAAGGAGAAACAAAACAAGAGAAAGAATCGAACTAATGACAAGGTTGGACGGGAAAAAACAAGTGCTATTGAAAGGATAGAAGAATTGATAACAAAGAAAGGTTTACAAGCCCAAGATTTAGAAAAGTTTTCTAATTATCAAGACCAAATTGATAATCTGAATAAGATTTGGGAAGTTCGAGAATTAAGAGATAGAATTATAGAAGCAGTTAATAGCCAAAAAACTAAAAGCAGTGGCAGTAATGATAAAAAGTCCAAAGGTGAAAGTGGAAAGGGAGATAAAAATGACAATCGACCAACCAGTCAAAATCAAGATAATCAAGATGACAAGCAAGAAAGAAAGGGGGCAGAAGGGCAGATACCAAGCAAGTCCGACAATGACAACCAAAATGATAATCAGAAAGTAGATTATAGTAGGTTAACTAGAAAAGAATTAATTGACACAATTAACCAAAAAGATTTAGAAAATAGTTCTTTAAAAGAAATTATTACGGCATTAGAAAGAAAAATTGAAGAATTGGAAGAAGAAATAAAAGAGTTGAGAATGGAAAATCCTCAAACTTCTGAAATTAAGCAAGAAATCTCAAAAAGAGAAACACAATTAAAGGAAGCCAAAAATAGTTTAGAGAAAATTAATTCTGTTAATAATAGTTTTGGCGAAAATCCTAATAATTCTAATTCTAATGATAAATTCCCTACTGGTTGAGTGGTAGGGGGTGGAATATTAGCAATAATAGGATTAACAGTATTATTTATAGTTTATAGTAAAAATAACAAAAAAAAGAAAAAGTTATAGTTGAATTCTCTAATTGAATTATTAGTAAATTTCTTTTCACTTTCTTTCTCATTCCAAATACTCCTCTGAATTCTTAATTAACTGATGAATCTCTTGTTAACAAAAAAAATCCCAGTTTCCCACCTAAAACCGCCCTCTCCCACAAAAATTTGCACAAAGTTAATACCAAATCATAATCCTTAAAACTAAACACTAATAACTCTTAAAGTTATTAGTAAAAGTAAAGTCATAGTCCTTTATTACCAAAAAAACAGTTAAAAGTAGCAAAAACATAAATAGGATTATCCCTATATACTAAAATTACTATATTATGAAACTAATTTACATAAAATCCACCATGGAACCTAAGAATTACAGCACTATTCGCAGTATTCTCAAACAAGAACGGGGGGAAAAGATTTCCCCTTATGTTTTTAAGTTAGTCAATCCTCAACCGGTTAAAGAGTATTTAGAAAAGGAGGGAATTACTTATGAGACTTACCAGCAAGAAGTAGTAAACGAGCCAAAAAAGACAACAAAAGAGAAATTAATTGCGGGTTATAAAGCCAGTGCTAAAAGTAAAAAGTTAACTCAGGAGGACACCATTTGAGAGGAAAGCATTGCCGATGGGCTAGATAATGAGTAAAAAAATACTAAACTCTTCTCTTTTTCCCCATGATTTTCCCCGTAAAGGTGAAATCTATTTAGTGGATTTTAATCGGAAGCGAGAAAGAGAAATCTTTAAAATCCGCCCTGCGGTAGTAGTTAGCGGTGATCTCCAAAATGAATATGATAAGCAAATATTAATGGCTCCTATTAGTGCCGAGGAGGAATTAAGTGCGGAGGAAATTAAGTTGTTTTCGGTGCTGACAGTGGATATTTCTCCGACCAAAGAAAACTAGTTTGGATAAGGAGAGTAAAATATTACTTCATCGTATTCGGGCAGTTCAGAAAAGCAAACCCCGAATATTGGAATATTTAGGAGTTGCTAGTCCCAAAACATTACGGCAAATAAAAGAAACTTTAAAAGTAGTTTTAGAGTTAGAGTAAAACTAGAATAATTACTACTTTTAAAAAAAAGTAGCAAAAAAAAATTTTCCAATTTAGAGCCTTTTCTAAGGCTTTTTGGGAGGATTTGGGAGTATTTTTGTTGCCTTTGAGTGCTTTTTTTTTAATTAAATGACTTTGGTGAGATTATTTATTTCTGTTTTTTTTTTTTTTTCTGAATAAACTCTTTAATGGCTCCGTATTCATGTTGTTTGATACTCTCATATTTTTCGTTTATTCTTAAATTATCTTGAATAAATACTCGAATATTTCCTGTTCCTCCAATTTTGGTGACATGAATGTGAACTGCTTCTCGATTTCTTTTGGATTTATCATTGAGTGGTTCACTAGGGTAAACTTTAAATTGATAGCCTCCTCATTTACTATGCGGATGCCTTTTTGGAAAGATATTAGCCATTATTCAACTTTTTATCTTGTAAATTATTGCGAAATTCTAGGCAACTAGGACACAATTTTCCTTTTTCTTCTAGACTGTTTAAAATAACTAAAAGACTTGATTTTTGAAGTTCTTTTTTTTCTTCGCCCAATTCGTTAAACCATTCTACTAACTGGCAACAACTAATTGTTTCGGGAGACTTGCCACCAAAAGTAATTGTTTCTACTTTTCAGCCTTGTTTTTTAGCCTCTTCAATTTTTTGCCTTATTTTTAGTTCTCCATCTTCTCAGCGTTTCCTCACTGATTCGCGAAATTCTTCTTCGGTTATTTTCTTTTCTCCAAATTTTTTTCCATCTTCTCCGCAGGGATTACAAAATAAAACAGGATTTCCATTGCGTCTATCTATGGCATAAGTAAAGTTTCCTTCTTCTAAAAAATTTTTACAAAGTTGGCAAGCATAAGGAAGGTTGCGAGACATGTTTAAATTAACTTAATTTTTATTGTCGATAGTGTTTATGTTTCAAAATCAATAAAAATATCAATATGTCTCAGCAATTACCAACTCCCCAATTGCTTAATCAGGTAAAAGATTTTATTAAGAACCAAGGG